>CAXITT010000253.1:14831-57816 GCA_964033795.1 Lymnaea stagnalis | reverse complement strand
TATCTATCTATCTATCTATCTATCTATCTATCTATCTATCTATCTATCTATCTATCTATCTATCTATCTATCTATCTATCTATCTATCTATCTATCTATCTATCTATCTATCTATCTATCTGTTTTTTATGTTGATAAGTCTGCCTGCTACCTG
The DNA here is from genome assembly GCA_964033795.1 of Lymnaea stagnalis. Lineage (NCBI taxonomy): Eukaryota > Metazoa > Mollusca > Gastropoda > Lymnaeidae > Lymnaea > Lymnaea stagnalis. Next base: position 57,662 of record CAXITT010000253.1, on the reverse strand, counting down.
TCTACTTGTCCGACTGATTGTCTGTTTGCCTGTCTACTTGCCTGTCTACTTGTCTGTCTACTTGCCTGTCTACTTGTCTGTCTACTTGTCTGTCTTCCCTCATAATTTGGCCCTGCCCACCCTTTTTCCTTCAATCCATTTCTTTTTAATCGTACGCTATGTACATCTCATTCGTCACAAACAAGCCACATTGTAAATGCATACAGGGCAATATCAAAGACTGTGTGAGGAGGGTGGCGGGCGGAGCGGAGAGAGGAACAGCAGTTGTTGTCTCCCCGTCTTGTATCTCCTCACTGTTTCTCTAGTTTACATTGACAACATTTTGTGGACATAAATTAAAGGCATTAATCAAATTCTCTCCACGCCCCTCTCCTCCTGGGCACCCCTCCCCCCCCCCTCCAACCAACCCCGGAAATGAATGAAAGTTGTTCAAGATATCGTTAAACGAAAGAACGTCCATTTAAAAATACAATATTAATTGCCAGCAGCAGAGCGTTAGATAAAAAGTGTCACGAAATAAGGACTACAAATCCAGTTTAATGATACGTCACGACAATCTTCTATGGCAGAGCTCCGAAACCAGTGTGCCGCTATATAAGCGGTTCTCAACCTGTAGGTCGCGACCCCTTTTGGGGTCGAGCGACCCTTTTAGAGGTGTCCCCTAAGACCATCGGAAAACACATATACTCTACAGTTATATGAAGCAGAAACGGTCATATTTTTGTGGTTAAGGATCGCCACAACATGAGGAGCTGTGTAATAGGGTCGCGGCATTAGGAAGGTGGAGAGCCGCTGCGATAGGTGATGCCAGGTGTGCCGCAGGTGATTCCAGGTGTGTCGTTAGGGGATGCCTGGTGAGCCGTTAGGTGATACCAGATGTGCCGTCTCTGGTTGTTACAAAATGGACATTGGTGGGCTTATTACTAGGCTTTCAAACACGTTAATTATAGAAATGCGTCCCATGCAGACAATTAATATAGTGCAATACAGTGTAATCTTATAACATTATGCATTACATGCAATTATGAATGTTAACAGCATTATGTTATTTCGCGTCTGAATGTGAATATTTTAAGCTTGTGGTGTGCCGCAGAAATCTGGAAAGAGGTTTGCCGCACGTAAAAAAAAATGCTGAGCTCGGTTCTAGAGCATTAATTTCACTTTGAGAATGAGCCTTGTAGTTTGTGTTGTTTTATTTTGTGTGTTTTCGGGTCAACCAGGTCACATACATGTCGTGTCGAATGTCAACGATGAGATTCCAGTTTCATGACATCACAAATAAACAACTCATGTTCCCACCTACTCAGTCCTGAACTCAGCTGAGTTGTCTGTCATGTTTACAGTGTTCAACCATCAATAAGCTATATGGAAACCCACTCGTTGATTGTTTCATTACACCAGAAGATCAGAATTTGCAAGTTGGCACATTTTTCAAATTAAAAAATCTATGGTCAAAAATGTAAACTGTTTTAGTAAAGGGGGGGGGGGCAGTTGAAGATAACGGCACATATTACAAGTCAATCAGATTTAAGAATGAAACTTGCAACAGAAAACGTCTTAAGTCCATTACAGACTTTCCCCGCCAAGATTTTTCTAGTGTAGAAAATGTTCTATCTAGAACAAGGGATACTCATAATTTTAAAACAGGGGACCGGATCAGTGCCCTCGGGCACCGTCGGAGCAGGGGTATCGTTTGAAAAAAAATATGCACACAGCACATATCAATTCTATGCCCACTGCACATATCAATTCTATGCCCACTGCACAAATCAATTCTATGCACACTGCACAAATCAATTCTATGCACACTGCACATATCTCACGTGTAGTGAAAGAAAAACAATTTGGATTAACAATAATTAAATTAACAGGGAATAAAATATGTATCCGACATAAACATAATAGTTTTTTTAAAGGGACGTAAAGCTAATGAGATGATCGTTGGCCAGGATATAGAAACGCTGTAGACTGTAGGACGGATGTGGCCCGCTGGCCCGCTGGCCGTAGCTGGTGGACTCTTAGTATAGAATCTGGGTAGAGTGGTGTTAAAGAAAATGATGGTTTCGTATAAGTTTGGATGTGGATATACGTTTCATGATGTTGGTTAAGGTGGATATTTGGGGGGGGGGAGAGGGGAGCGTGTTAGGTGTTATAACATCAGGCAGGAAACATAGACTGCTGTATCGTCAGCCTTCTTCAATTTTATTCAACCGCCCCCTCCCCGGGCTAGGGACCAGCGATTCTCAAAGTCCTGGTACATCTCCCGATGCTGTTTTGGGATCCCACAGGACGGGAATGTACTTTTACTGTGGTAGTTACACTTCACTCCAAGATAGCAAATGAACTTTTGGTATATAGACGCCTTCGCTGAAAGGTCCGAGTGAGTTTTACATGAACAAGGAATTTGTTTATATTTCTGCAAGCCCCTCAGTCACATTAACAATCTATTGGGCAATGAAGAAGTTAGTTACTAGTACCGGCTGTAATATCAACATGTTTTACTATAAAATTATCCTACATCTAAAAATGCATGGCTAATCTCGACTAATTTGTTACGTTAATTTCTGAATTAATTAAAGAAAAAGCTTTATTTTTTTATAAAAATGTCAAATTAAATGGTTAAATTAAATGTTAAAATTAAATGATAAATTAAATGTTAAATTTAAACTTTAAAATTAAAAATTAAATGTAATTCACATATCATTGGGCTATTAACGTGCAGAATAATCAGATGAGATTAAATCTTTTAAATAAGTAAGGGGACCATATGGATTTGATTATGGCACACGGGGTCATGGCCAGATATTTTGTGACAGCCGCGGCTGTAGACCAACTGGGACCAACAAAGCAAGGCTTTCATTTTTTTTTTCTAGAAAGGCCATCACGAGAGCAGGATGCCACCAGAAAAGACTGCCACTTGAGCAAGGTGCAACCAGAAAAAAAAAATGCCACTAGAGCAGGGTGCCACAAGACAAGCGTGCCACTACAGAGTGCCACCATAAAAACGTGCCACTTGAGCAGGGTGCCACCAGAAAAGCGTGCCACTAGAGCAGGGTGCCACCAGAAAAGACGGCCATTAGATCAGGGTGCACTATAATTTTAAACGAAGAGTTGAAAAAGTTCTGTTAAAGGATAAATTGAATTAGGAGGGGATGTCAATGGAGAAGTGTTCTGTTTGGCTGTGGTGGACACAATGAGCTTAACGCATGGGGTGACATCGAGACTGCTGATGTCGCTGCTCTACTACAAGAGGGAAAAAATACAGGATTTTTGAATTAAATACCATCGAAGCTCTCGTTCAGTGGAATTGATGTATAAAATGATAACTGAAAATTTCAACTAGACCTTTATGTTAAGCTCCAATTTCATAACCTTACTGTAATTCACTGTATTATTAGAAGACTTCATAAACGTACTTTAAGACACTGGATTATAAGATGGTTTCATAAACGAACTGTAATACATTTGATTTTTGACTAGATGATCCAAGCAAAGCTGTAGCATTTCATCATTTAAAAAAAAAAAAGACCCAAATTATTTTGATTTGACTTTGTTTAGAAAAAGATCAACACCGTTGGAATGTTTCAGCGTTTGATATCATCAATTTAATGACGAGAGACAATTCTGTCTTTACCCCACATAAAATCGTCATCCACAAAGTGAAAAGATAATTTTGTTTTTGCATTCCGAATTCCACCGACGTGGCCACCTTGATGCAGTCCGGACAACAACATCAAAACAAATTGTGATGCGACATAGTGGACGGGCAAATCTAGCTGTGTCACGTGTGCAGACAGTCTCCGTAGGTGTCGGAAATTTGGAGTATTATAAACAATACGTATGAAATATCGAAGAACTATGTGGTCAGTATAACTATCTGAACTATGTGCTGTACATTCCATGATCTTTCAAAGTCAAAGACCAATAAACAAGTGCGTTTGTTTGTATTTCAAATATGTGAGCTAGACCAATGTTCACGTTGGCTCTGAAGGTTGGTCAGAATTTCAAGTTTGTGCTGTCACTAGTCACCACACATCAGCGTGGCAGACTTTGAAGTTTGTGCTGTCACTAGTCACCGCACATCAGCGAGGCTGAATTTGGAGTTTGTTCATGTTAAGTTGGCCACAATTTCAAGTTGGCGAGAGTCCCCGTGCATCAGTGGGGCAGAATGTCAAATTTGCGAGAGTCCCCGTGCATCAGTGATGCAGACTGTCAAGTTTGTGAGAGTCCCCGTGCATCAGTGATGCAGACTGTCAAGTTTGTGAGAGTCCCCGTTAACTAATGCTTCAGACTGTCAAGTTTGTGAGAGTCCCCGTACATCAGTGATGCAGACTGTCAAGTTCGTGAGAGCCCAGCACATCAGTGCTGCTTTATGGCTTCGTTGGAGTGACTCCCTAAAACACCCCCCCCCCTATTTTCTTCTCAACCACCCCACCTCGACCCAGATCAAAGTCACATTCTCGGCACCCTGTTATTAAAAATAAAGTTTGTGAATTTACTTATCTTTACTCTTTCAAATATTTTTTTTTAAAATTAAGGTGTTTTAATTATAGATGCACGAAATTCTAATGGGACCTGGGAGTCATTAGGACACATAAGATACACGAAATTCTAATGGGACCTGGGAGTCATTAGGACACATGAGATACACGAAATTCTAATGGGACCTGGGAGTCATTAGGACACATAAGATGCACGAAATTCTAATGGGACCTGGGAGTCATTAGGACACATAAGATACACGAAATTCTAATGGGACCTGGGAGTCATTAGGACACATGAGATACACGAAATTCTAATGGGACCTGGGAGTCATTAGGACACATAAGATGCACGAAATTCTAATGGGACCTGGGAGTCATTAGGACACATAAGATACACGAAATTCTAATGGGACCTGGGAGTCATTAGGACACATGAGATACACGAAATTCTAATGGGACCTGGGAGTCATACCCAAAAAAGACGAGACAGGTGACGCGATTTCAAAAGAAGAAACCCAACTACGCAAGTCATTGTACTCGTCAATGGGAGATACTAATGACGTGTGGGAAGCAGTGGGAAACTTAACATTGGCTTTAATCAATGTAGGAATGTAGATATATGTTTAATATATCTTAATCATATACCACTCACTCGCACTTCACCATCAGACTGTTACAGCCCCTGCACCCCCCCCCTCCCTCACACTCCAATTTGAACCAATCCCGTGCGGCGGTGCCTACATGCGCGCCTCCAAGCGTTGTGACCAGACTTTGGTTAGCGTACAATTTGCGACTATAAAAAAGCCGTCCTGTGACAGATACGAGGCTAACTGCTGCACCTCTTGTATCAGTTGACGCAACCCGGAAAAGATGGATCTAAGTCTACACCTTACGCTTTTCGCAACCACTGGGCTGTTCCAAGCAATTGGTGAGTTGAATTAGTTTTTTTTTAAAAATGTAATTTTGAGAAGCCTAGGATCATACATACATATAAAAAAAAAACAGTTTGCTGTCACTTGCGTGAAAATTGACCTAAAGTTAACCCTGAGACAAAGTAACTTAATTAACCTTTAAAATATAGCCCTACCTGATATAGATAATATCGTAAAAAATCTCCCATTTCAATACATTTATATATAATTTACATTCAGCCAAGTTAGTCCATAAGAAGGAAATAAAGCTTGATTTGTTAAATTCTTTTCTCAAAGGTAAACTTGGCTGAATAAAATTACTTATACTTTAATTAATTGCTACTTGTCATCTGCATAATGTTAACATTAACGCCATTTACAATAGCTAACATCTTTTAACACATTGGTAGTTTTGTACAACCCTTTACACTATTTACAATAACTTACATCTTTTAACGTATTGGTAGATTTGTAGAGACCTTTACACTATTTACATTAACTAACATATTTTAACACATAGGTAGTTTTGTTCTGCCCTTTACCCTGTTTACAATAACTGAAATCGTTTGAACACATTGCTAGTTTGGTAGAGACCTTTGCAAGCTCTTTCAGCGTGTCAATACGTCGTTAAAGAAAAAAACAAATGCTACACACAATGATAATTGATCGCAATTTTAAATTTTGTTTGTTATGATACGACAAACTGATCAATATATTAATTATTAAATATTTTTATAATAAATATGGGAGCGGCTGTCAAAGAACAAGCACAAGTAAGGAGGGCTTTGTTATAGTTTAAGAGTCGTCAATTCAAGGCCGCTAACGCGTAATCATATGTAACCGTTTCAAGTAGTCACTTTTTATCTCCCTTTTCTTTGGTTGACCTAACAAAGAATCGTCTGTTGGATGGACATAATGAAACCGCATTCTGACAAATTCCTCAAATAACATTCCGATTTTTCATTTTACTTTTAAGATTTTAAAATTACTTTGGATTATTGATAACCTTCAAAACTGCACTCAAAACACATCTCTTTCATCTCTACTACCCTGACTGATTCCCACCTCTAACCGAAAAACGATGTTGCTGAGTGTCATCCATATACATTTGTTTTGTTTCATTTAATTAATGTATGTCAATTAATTATTTAATTTTTTTGATCATGTTTGTTAAATTGTATGCACAGCGTGGTGAGCCTAGCCCTAGGCTGAGGTACCACGCTAGATAAAATCACGTATAATAATAATAATAATAATAACTATACGAAAGCGTAAGGAATTTGTTCTTGATTCAGAAAGAACTTCTTAATGACGGGAGGCCTCGCTGTAAAGACAACTAACGACGCCGTCACTAACACACTGAATCTAAATTATTGCATGTGTCCTTGATTTATAAATTATGTTGTCATTACAGTACATCAGGACGGTAGGGGAACACCAATTACCATCGATCAATTTAACGTCGACGAAATTTCTTTCGATCAAATTTCCGGCAACCATTTCCAACTGCTGTCGATCTTTTGCCACATCATCCATCCATCTAAGCCTAGGTGGGAATTTGAGCCATTCTCCTCTGAGGGTCTCGGTGTGCCCCCTCTCCACTCCTCTGTCATTTGACATTCTTTCTAAGTGTCCTGCCCATCGAAGCCTGACATTTTAAAAAATTCTGCTACCAGCTTGGGATCCTGAAATAGACTGTACAATTCCCGGTTCGTTCGTACGTTCCCATCCTTATTCATCCTGATTTGAAAAGGAACTTAGATTATATTCATTTTGTTTCAATAAGATTCATATTATCTCCGAGCCAAAGTCATTTCACTTAATTGACATCTGTCAATATTTGTAGGAACAACTGACTCGTGTGTAATGACTTTGGAAGCAGCATTGAGGGGTTCGATTGTCTTGTTAAAAAATAATCCACTTTGTCAAATATCTTCTATACGTGACTTTCACACTCACATCGTGAAAGTTAAAAAAAAATTTCAACTTTTAGCAAACCCGATTTTTGTGAGTGCAACTCAGGCTGTCCAGAAGGATTACACCACCGCAGACATTCTAGACATAGTACACTCTCTCAGCCGTTCTAGACATAGTACACCACCCCAAACCTTCTAGACGAATTACTCCACTCCAGACCTTCAAGACATGATACATAACGTCGGGCCTTCTAGACATAGTACACCACCATTGGCCTTCTAGACATAGTACACAACCTCAGGCCATCTACACATAGTACCCTAGCCTAGGCCTTCTAGAAATAGTACACAACCCTAAGCCATCTAACGTAGTATACTACAGGACCATATATCGTCTAAACTTAGTATACTTAGTACAACACCTAAGGCCAACTAGACATAGTACACCGTCACAGGCATTCTAGACATAGAACACTGCCTCATAATTTCCACACCTAGTACACTATCTCAGGATGTCCAGAATAGTACATCATTTCAGGCTGTCCAGACATAGTACATCATTTCAGGCTGTCCAGACATAGTACATCATTTCAGGCTGTCCAGACATAGTCCATCATCTCAAGCTGTCCAAACATAGTAAACCATTTCAGGCTGTCCAGAAATAGTCCATCATCTCAAGCTGTCCAAACATAGTAAACCATTTCAGGCTGTCCAGAAATAGTACATCATCTCAGGCTGTCCAAACATAGTAAATCATCTCAAGCTGTCCAGACTGAGTACATCATCTCAGGCTGTCCAGACATAGTACATCATCTCAGGCTGTCCAGACATAGTACATCACTTCAGGCTGTCCAAACTGAGTACATCATCTCAGGCTGTCGCAACATAGTAAATCATCTCAAGCTGTCCAGACATTGTACATCATCTCAGGCTGTCCAAAAATAGTACATCATCTCAGGCTGTCCAGACATAGTACATCACTTCAGGCTGTCCAGACATTGTACATCATCTCAGGCTGTCCCAACATAGTAAATCATCTCAAGCTGTCCAGACTGAGTACATCATCTCAGGCTGTCCAAACATAGTAAATCATCTCAAGCTGTCCAGACTGAGTACATCATCTCAGGCTGTCCAGACATAGTACATCACTTCAGGCTGTCCAGACTGAGTATATCATCTCAGGCAAAGTAGACATTGTACACCACCTCATACCTCCCAGAAAAAATACACACTCCCATTCAATCTAGGCTTAGTACATTATGTCATGCCTCCTAGACATAGTACACCTCTTAGGCCAATTAGATATTGTACACCACCACATGTCTCCTAGACATAGTACGCCATCTAGGCATGTACACTACCTCAGGCCCAATAGCCATCTCAGGCCTTCTAGACAGTAATTCACCACATGCCTTCTAGACATAGTACACCACATCAGGCCCACTAGATATGGAACACCACCTCATGCCTTCTACACAGTACAAATCGTAAGCCACAAGATATTGTACACTGCCTCAGGCCTTCTAGATAAAGTACATCACCTAAGGCCATCTACACGTACTACACCTACGCAGACAATCTAGACATAGTTCAGCTTCTCAGGCCTCCTAGGCATAGTACACCAACTCAGGCCTAACAAACAATAGTACACATAAGTCCTTTTAGTCAAAGTACGCCAACCCAGGTCTTCCAGATAGAGTACACCACCTTAGACCTTCTAGACATAGTACACCACGCCAGGCCTTCCAGACATAGTACACTAGCCCAGGTCTTCTATACGCAGTACACAACCTAAGGCCTTCTAGATTTAGTACACCATCTCAGACCTTTTAGAAATAGTACAACACCCCACCCTTTAAAAAAAAGTTGATTAGCTCAGGTCATCTAGAAATAGTAAACAAACTCAGCCACTCTAAAAAGAGTACACGATCTCGGGCCTTCTAGATATAGTGCAAAACCTTAGGCCGACTAGATATAGTAAAACACATCAGGCCATCTAGGCATAATATACTACCTAAGGCCAAATAGACATTGTACTTCTCGTCAGGCCATCTAGATATATTACACCACCATATTTCGTCTAAACATAGTAAACTTTTTCAGGCCATCTATACATAGTACAATACCCCAGGCCAACTAGACATAGTACACTAAACCAAGCCCTTCAGATATAGTACACCAAAACGGCCATTCTAGACATAGAACACTTCCTCATAATTTCCATACCTAGTACACTATCTCAGGCTGTCCAGACACAGTACATCATCTCAGGCTGTCCATACATAGTACAATATCTCAGACTGTCAAGACTTAGTACACCACCTCAGGTCTTCTAGACATAGTACCCCACCTTAGCAAAGTAGACATTGTACACCACCTCATACCTCCCAGAAATAGTACACACCCCCAGTCAATCTAGGCTTATTACAACATGTCAGGCCTCCTAGACATAACACACAGGCCATCTAGGCATGGTACACTACCTCAGGCCCAATAGCCATCTCAGGCCTTCTAGACACAGTAAATCACCATATGCCTTCTAGACATAGTACACCACATCAGGCCCCCTCGATACAGTACACCATTTCAGGCCTTCTAGACGTAGTACAACCATCTTAAGCCTTCAAGACATAGTACACTGCCTCAGGCCTTCTAGATAAAGTACCTCACCTCAGGCCATCTACACGTAGTACATCTACGCATGCCATCTAAACATCGTCCACCTTCTCAGGTCTCCTAGGCATATTACATCAACTCAGGCTTCCTAGGCATAGTACATCAACTCAGGCCTTCCAACCATAGTACACCCCCATTGGCCTTTTAGACATAGTACATCACGTCAGGCCTTCCAGACATAGTACACAACCTAAGGCCTCTAGATTTAGTACACCATCTCAGACCTTCTAGAAATAGTACACCACCTCAGGCCTTCCAAAAAAAGCAGATCACCTCAGGTCTTCTAGACATAGAAAACCAACTCAGTGCTCCTAAAATAGTACACCATCTAAAGCCTTCTAGACAAAGTACACCGACTTAGGCCTTCTAGACATAATACACCACCTTAGGCCTTCTAGACATAATACACCACCTTAGGCCATCTAGACATTGTACACCACCTCATGCCTCCCAGATATAGTACACACACCCAGGCCATCTAGGCTTACTACAACATGTCAGGCCTCCTAGACATAGTAAACATCCTCAGGCCATCTAGATATTGTACAAAACCACATGTGTTCTAAACCTAGTACACCATCTCAGGAAATCTAGATATAGTAAACCACCCAAAGCCATCTAGACACGGTACATTACCCCAGGCCCACTAGACATAGTACACCACCCCAGGCCTTCCTGACATAGTACACCACCTCTGACCTTCTAGATATAGGACACCACACTTGACCATCTAGACATAGTACATCACGTCAGGCCGTTCAGACATAGTACACCACCCCACGTCTTTTAGAAATAGTACATCAATTCAGGCCCTCATGGTATAGTGCACCATTTCAGGCCTTCCAGACATAGACACCATCCCAGGCCTTCCAGACATATTACACCACCTCAGGCCTTCTAGACATAGTACACCACTTCATGCCTAATAGACATAACATACCACCCAAGGCCTTTTGTCATTATAAATTTAATTTTTTCGTTAATGACTGGATTTGTAATTTTCCTGACAGTTATTTACTGCGTTGGTAATGACAATTAAAGCTGTATTCCGTAACAGATCACACATATCATACGTACAGCTCATCAGGCAATGTGGTCTTGCCACTGAACATTGATGTACTAGCCCGGCCATGTGGTCACTGCTCCATGACGTAGTTGCCAGGCAGTGTGGTTAGATTACTGCCACATGACGTAGTGACCAGGCCGTGCGGTCTTGTCAATGCCCCATGATGTACTGGCCAGGCAGTGCGGTCTTGTCAATGCCCCATGATGTACTAGCCAGGTAGAGCAGACTTTTCACTGCCCCATGACGTACTGGCCAGGCAGTGCAGACTTGTCACTGCCCCATGACGTATTGGTGTCTTTTTGGCTTCCCTTTCAAGTTTTACTTATGTTTTTTTTTGCTCAAGCTGAGTTGCTTACATTGTTTGTTTTAGGCATCTCGCCGGGAGGAAGTCAAATGACCCCTCCCCCAACCACCGAGCAAAATGAGTAAAAAAAAATAGATACAACAAACAAAAAAATTTTTTTTTTTAATTTTTAAATGGCTCAGTTGCTATTTTTAAACAGTTTTCAAAAGAATAGTTGCCTTTCGAGTGCCTTTAACCGATTACAAATAGCGGAATGAGTGAATTATCACTACGCTCGATATAAATGATGATCCGTATATGTGAGGCGTGTCTTATAAAAAGGCTGACAGTATTTGAACATAAATATCGTGCTGGCCTTTCCAGTGTATAATCCAAAGGCTTATTTCCTGTTGTTCGCATGTATCAGAATTTTCATTCAATTATCTTTTTTTTCTTTTCTTTTTTTTCCTCTTTGCAACTTTTAAACGGTTAAAAATTTTCATAACACGGTATTAAAATAGCTTTAGAGAAATTTAAAGGTCTCTATTTTCATAATACCTCTTTCTACGTATCAAACATGTGCAAAGTATTTTCAAATCATATTTCATGATAAAAGCACGACTTTTATATTAATTACACATCTTAAGATGACATTAGGCTATAATTATATTTTTATAAGCATCATTTTAAATGTACTCAATTACTTGATTCCACGTACGTTGCTTTAGATACAAGGAAAAATTTAATAAAAACTGAGACGTACATATTTTTTTTTTCCAATTAAGAATTTGCTGGGCGCATACACTTAGAGAACATTTCATCAATTATCAAATCGACAGCGTTTGTTTTCGTTATTGTTTGCTACTTTTGTGACAAAGTTTCCTGAATAACAGCGTTTGAACAAAAACAAAAACAAACATCTATATTTATGAAAACCCCAACTGCTTATATATATATTTTAGAATAACAAACAATCGTATTTGCATGGATTTAAAAAAAAAAATATATATTTTTCTAGAGGAGAATATAACAGAAACGAAAAATAAGTAGAAAAGAAAAAAATAAACAAAAAATACTTATAAGTAAGCATTTTCATTAATCTTGCCAATTCTATGTTTTTGAAAAAAAAAACACATGTTTTAAATGATATCTGTTGGGCAAATTGTAACTTATCTGAAAAAAGTTGTAGCAGTTTGAATTTCAATATACAAATTCAATCAACTGAAAATTTGGAAACGTATACTTTATTTTGATACGATTTCTCTCAGATCTAATCATCTATTTGCTCTCGACGTGTCAAATAATGCAAGCAGGGCTTTTTGTGATGAACACCATTGAAATGACTTTTGAGCACTTAGATCTTTGTGTCGGCAAGTGTGCGACGTATCACACGGTAATCTGCTTAAAGTGCCTTTTCCACCTGTAGCTCGTCCGTAGGGTCATTGATGAAGATTAGGAATAAGGTACGGTGACGAACTTTGAGGGGGTTTTTCTTCTAGGACACACTTTGATCAGGTGGAATTATTTATTTTTGTTTGGATAGTATGACCTTTAAGAAAGTACTTTCACCTTTTGTACAGCTTGTCATGCATCCCTGCATTCCAGAGTTCAGCACAGCTTTATAAAGTACAAAAGTCTGTAATTTTTAATCATCATCATCAATGGCATTACAGCCCATGTAGGGCCCTGGCCTGCTCCACCACATCCTTCCATTTCCGCCTCCATGCTCGAACCCCCAACTGGTGTAAATCGGTCTCCACATCATCAATCCATCTCATCCTTGGGCGACCGATGAGTCGTCTGCCCCTAGGCTTCTGCCTGTATATAATTTTGGCTGCTCTGCATTCCGGCATCCTTTAAACATGACCTGCCCAGCGTATTCTGCCTTTTTTTATCATTGTGACTATGGGTGGTTCTTTGTACAAATAGTAAAGTTCTTGGTTTGTACGTATTCTCCAGGTATCATTTTCTATCACTGGTCCGTATATTTTGCGGAGAATTTTCCTCTCCCATGTGTTGAGCAGGTTCTCTGCTTTTCTGGTGAGGGTCCAGGTCTCACTAGCGTACGTTACTACAGGTCTTATGATGGTGGTGTATATTGTCTTCTTTGTTCCCATTGATACGTTTTTGTTTCTCAGTAGCTTTTGTAGACTGAAATAGGAACGGGTGCCTGCTGTTATCCTTTCTTTCACCTCTGTCATTATCTCATTGTGCTCATTTATAGTTGCCCCTAGATATTTGAATGTGGCCACTCTCTCACATTTGTGGTTGTTTATATTGATGCTATCATCAGCATGGGAGTTTCTTGACATTATCATATATTTTGTCTTCGGTTCATTTATATCAAGGCCAGCTTTGAATGAGGCATTTTCAAGTTCCCTGAATGCTTTAATTACGTCATTACGGTTTCTACCCAGTAGTGCTATATCATCTGCATATGCCATGCACTGCAATGGTTGGCTATATAAGGTTCCTGATGGTCGTTGCTCTGTAGTATCTCTCTGGAAATAGTTTGTTATGGTTCCACTGGTGCTGTAATTTTTAATAGCTAACTTGGTATTCTAAATGCCATCCCACGCGAGGCAAGATATTTGATGAAGTTGATCATCCGCTTCTTAAAACGGCTCTCCATTTATTATGTTTCATTTTTTTTTTTTTTGGAACTGTTGAAGAATATTTTTATTTAAAAAAAAATTCTGTTCTGTTGATGACGAACGCGTTGCATCTGTTGTCAGCACTATTCTCTGCTCATCTGATCGCTCGGGGTCTAACAGTTTGTGTACACTTTATTTGATGATGTTGATCATCCGCTTCTTAAAACGGCTCTCCTTTTATTTTGTTTTTTTTTTTTTTTTTTTGGAACTGTTGAAGAATATTTTTATTTAAAAAAAAATTCTGTTCTGTTGATGACGAACGCGTGGCATCTGTTGTCAGCACTAGTCTCTGCTCATCTGATCGCTCGGGGTCTGACAGTTTGTGTACACTGGCCTGACAGTTTGTGTACACTGGCCCGACTCATGAGTCAAAACTGTTGATAGTGAGATCGCTTAAAATGGTTAAAATGTTTTTAAAAAATTACAAACAATACAACATAAGTGTCCAGAGATGCGTCTATTTCGCGTCTATTGCCTCAAGCCTTCCAACCCCCAGTGCATGATTCCCTCACAAAGTAGCACTTGCAATCATTGAAATATCCTCATCAACACCAGGAACAGAAACATTGCAAATCCCCTCTATATGCATAGGAGCCAAAATGATCAATGCATTGATCGTGGGCCCTTAATATATAGTAGAAGGAGAACAAGAAGATTCCATCTGGCTTTCTTTTCACAGCTTTTTCTTTTCAAAATGGGTTAAGAGTTTATATACCGTCTCCGTAGTGACATGGCTCCGGTTCCATCTTCAGCCTAAAGCTAACTAAATCATCATTTACCCTCCAAAAATCAACAACTGTTCGTGGTGCTTTCTCATCAGATTGTTAAATATTATCTGCTTTTATCGGAAGCTTATGGACAAGAAAGTTTAAATTTTCTTGTTTGGTATTTCTGCCTATGAAGCTATTGTTTCGCGGTTATCACCATACTAACGCTTTGTGTTCTCATAAATAGCTGGCTAGATGTCCCTGTAGTAATATTTAGCCTAGTAATCCCCACTGGGCGATGCTGTGCGTAGTGCAGAAGAAAGAGACGAATGGAGGAGGATGGTTCACATGTCATCTGTGGCGCCCCAACGGTCCAAGGACTAAGGGACATGATGATGATCCCACACTAGTCTTTCCGTGCTGGTGACGTAATTATTTCGTTCGTTGACCAATGCACCCCCCCCCCCCACGCTCATTGGTGTGTGTGGGGGGGGGGGGATATAATTTTAACCGGGTCTCTTAAAATCGTAGTACTGACTTGTCTTAGTGTAGAAACGTAAAAGACATCTCAAATTGTACATTGGTCACCAAAATCATAAATCAAACATGTCTGCAGTAAACTTACTACATAATTATTATACGAACCAGTGATACATGCCCTCGTGTGTTTTTTACTTGAATAAGCCTAAAGGTCCCTAATTTCATGTTAAAAAATAAAACAAAAATAACATTGGAAATAATACCCTTTCCTAGCATCATTCAATATGTGCCCTGTGTCAACATCTATGAGCATGATAAGGAGAAATCAGATTTTTTTTCTTCAGGTTTTCCAAAATTTATTTAAAAAAAAAAAACAATAAAATAATGAATAATATAAATATTACCATTCCCTTATTTGTTTCTCCACAAACCTATTACAGTGGCTTAAGTCTAATTGAAGAATAATGTTTGGAAACATAGGACAAGTAGGTCATCATGCAGCTGGGAGCAGTTTTCACAGAAGATTACAGACGTCCCTCGTTACTTTGACTTTCGCGACTCCACACTAGCGCCGTTGTTTCAAATATATCACGNCCCCCCCCCCCCAAATGTATTACAGTTAAAATTAAAGTTACTGTACGTGGGGATTGTTCGTTTATGGATTTGAGTCCCCCCCCCCCTCCCCCACCAGAGTTTATAATAATGTTAAAAATCGTTTTTAGAAGGACTTGGAAAGATGATCGATGCTGTATGTAAGAAGATATTCAATTGTTAAATTATGAACCCTACTTCGCGGAAAAAGACTTATCGCGGTAGTGTCAGGAACTCAATGAACGCGATGAAAGAGGGGATGACTGTAGTCATCCAGAGTGGGCGATGCTGTGCGTAGTGCCGAAGGCAGAGACGAATGGAGTAGGATGGATGACATGTCATCTGTGTCATAAGATGACAACAAAAAGTCGGACAATATTAAATATCTGATTGCCGGCCTAAAGACAGACATTTAGTCTGACTTCTGGCACATGACCAAAAGCAGCAATCGCTTTCGACCAGATAGCCGAATATCTCAATCACTTTCGACCGAAACCGAAATAAAACCCAAAGTGATCAAATGGCAACTTTCGGCGCCGAAACTGGATCCGAAGTCGAAATGCGATCGGTCTCTATTGTAAACTAATGACGAGATCAAAACAACCATCCAAAGTTAAATCGGCTACAGGCAAAAAAAATTGTTCTGTTATTGTGAAAAACAGAGAATTCCATTTAAACAAAAAGCCATTCCTCTGTTCATAATAACAACTCCCACTCAGGGACTCCACCGTTTTCATACCGCACAATTATACGACTGTATTCTAGCTACACACTTTTTTTGAGGATTAACAAACAAGGATTTTCAAGACTGGGAAAAAAATATGTATGCTGAACGGAAAAAAAATTCCCATTCATTTGCTCAATAAAAAATATATTATCTTATCTTAATGTTATTTTTATTATTTTATTTTTTTTAAAATATGAGATTACTATTTTTATCCTAAATTTTCGTAATATCAGACCAAGAAGGGGACGGTATGCCACGCAAAAATATTTTCAAAAAGTGAAAATTGAATGTAGAATGAATTTTGATCCATCCGGCGGGCCCCAACATTAAAGTACCGAATGGCATGGAGCCTACCCCCCCCCCCTTCCCGGGTCACACTCCTTTTTTCTACGAGTTTGGTTAATTCATCAAGTTCTTTCACACGTTGTAATGCGTCGTACAAGCACTGAATCAACTCAAGTCCCTTTTCTTAACAAATACCATTTTAACATCTAATGTAAATTCAAAGACTATTAATTAAATATACACAAGTATAGCGCAGCTCGCTATCAGACTGAAATAAAACACAACCTCCTTTCACAAAGATCCTTTTAAGACTGCCGAGCGACTCAAACATTCGTCACAAAACAGACAAAACTTCATAATAATTCCATAATCGTTTTTTTCTTCTTTCCTTCTGGTATTTATTCACTGATCAGCATGAAACAATACATAACCTTACAACCCCACCCCCCACCCCAAATAAAAAATAAAATTGAAAGAAATAAATGTTCATCAATTGTTCATATGCTCCCTCCCAACGCCGGTTCATTTTGATTAGTAAAAAAAAAAACTTCATTCTTTATTACAGCTGGAGCTGTCGGACAAAATGACATTCTTAACCCAAGATACTTTAAACCAGGGGAGCGGGTTAACTTATCCTGTGGTGTCCACATGTTTGACTTGTCCAAGGCTGAAATAGTAATCTCCCTTACCCTGTCACGAGTACCAGCAACCCACAACACAACAGAGGTGTTGTTTGCGGTTTACTTTATGGGGAAAACTGTTCAACAAACCAAGGTAATTATACTTCGAGCCGCGCTAACAATGATTTCCTATTGAAGATTAAAAAAAAATTTTTTGCAAGATTGTGTGTGTCAACAATATCATATTAAATGAAGCAAATGTAGTTTTCACTATTTATACCATTCGTTTATTTACATCATTTTTTTTATGCACGTCATTTGCTTATGTACATCATTTGTTTTAGAATCTGATCAACCCTCTTCAGCCTTAACCTAAAACGCTTTTTAGTACAACATACTTAAATGGTAAACGTATTACATGCTTTATTGTTAAAATAACCAATGCTTTGCATGAATACAAAAATTACGAACACATTTTTAAAATTCAATGGGAGTCGCTTCGTCAATTGATTTGTCACGTGATGTGAGTAAAAACAAGTAAGACTTCCGGTAGGATGTATACAACACACTAGTGCTTGACAACAGTAGCCCGATACACACTACAACTACACTACATTTCGTCCAATGAAAATTAACAATAAAATAAACAAAGGGGAATGACTCCTGCATCAATATTGAATAAAAACGCAAATGACGTCATGAGCACGCACGGAGCTCAACAACATCCTGCCGATANCATGTATTCCAGAATATTTCGAAAGGTAAAATTTTTAAGTAACATGACATTGGGGAAGCACTGATGAAGTATCTTTTGTTGTGTGTAGCAGCCTAGTGATGGCTTACTCACATCACGTGACCAAACAAGGAAGTGACTAAGCGACTCCCATTAAATGTTGATATTGAACTGGGCACTTTCTTAAAACACAAGTAAAGTATTGTTTTATGATTTTGGGGAGTACAATTTTCTTTAGCTTCTTTAATGTCATATGTACATTTTCAGTTTATTCCAAACGTTTTAACATCTCTTATATTTATTACGCTTGTGGTGTGTCTCGTGGAATCGTTCCTAATGGAATTCTTCCGAATCAACGAATTTATTATTGAGAGTATAATACAAAAGATTCTAAATATTTGAAAGGAAGTATGGTTCAATAATGATTTCAATAGCGCACAAAATATCATTCCCGATAGCAAAGCAAAGTGATTTATTTTTTGCGTTTGGGGAGTACGATGACCTACTGGTGACTGTGAAAAAACGCAGCCTACAATGGTACGGCCACGTAACAAGGAAACAATCAGGGACTGGAACCATCTTTCAAAAGGAACAGTTGAGGCGACAACACTAGACACATTTGTGTCTATTGCCTCAAGCCTTCAAACCCCTAGTGCATAATTTCCTCATCACCACCAGTAACAGAAACATTGCAAATCCCATCTACATGCATAGGAGCCAAAATGATCAATAAATTGATCGTGGGCCCTTAAGATATTGAAGAAGAAGAAGAGGGCTTGCCAAAGAAATATTGCAGGGCACCACAAGAGGAGGGGGAAGAAGTGGAAGACAAAGAAAAAGATGGGAGGATAACATAAAAGAGTGGACAGGACTAACACTGGGCGATGCAGCGCGTAGTGCCGAAGACAGAGACGAATGGAGGAGGATAGTTCACATGTCATCTGTGGCGCCCCAACGGTCCAAGGACTAAGGGACATGATGATGATGATGATGATGAACTGCGTTTGGCGCGTAATATTTTCTTTTCGGAAAATGAAATCGTCTTAGGTGTAAAAAAATATTTGGTTCAAAAGTGGTTGGGACATCAGATATTCAATATCGTATGAGCGTGATATAATGGATAATGGGGTAAGGAGTGTAGCACTAATTGGGATTAATTGAGCGTTTCTTGAGTTTATGTTTTGTCAAGTAACTTTAGTAGATGGACATTTCACGTATGGCTGTCGCCAAAGTTTGGCGGGCCATATCTAAAAAGTGGGGCTGTTTACTAATAAGCCAATTTGATGCTGAGATCATTTCAGTGTAACACTTGCACTAAACGTTTCAGAACACACGACTATCTTCAAAAACACACAAAACGTCATCCCCCTGACATATTACGTGACTTCCACCCAAGTAGCACCTTCTTCCAGTGCGATTCCTGCAACAAACCTTTTCAAACCCGAACCTCTCTTGCTAAACACAAGAACAACAAGCACCATAATTGCTCCCCGAAACTATGAGTGTTAAAGAAGTTCACGACACGGGATTTTTTTTTAGTATGCACGGCAAAATTTACCCACAACTCTTGCAGTGCAACATCTGCAAAGTAACGTTTCCAAACCAACGCAGTCTTAGCAGACATACACACAATCCTCTTCCCATTACCACAGGTACTTCTTCACCTAATTTCTGTCTTCCCGTCCAAGAGTACAACACTGGGAGTCCAGACCAGGGGTGCTAACACTGTCATGCGCTATACTGGCCTGCTGAGCGTAATACAGCCAGCAAGTACTCAAGGTGCTGCCACGACGTGGAAGTAGCTTTACCACCTTTGCGGGAGCCACCTGTGTCTTTACAACTTCTTAACCATTAATATTCAGAAGAAAAACATTATTGGACACTTTCGAGAATACAACTCTAGCGTTTGCTTCCATGGAGGCACATATGACTCAACCTCCTGGCCACGGACCATACTGTTTTAAAATCCACGGGAAAATTTATCGCAAAATCTCTCGACTATATACCGACACTTCTATCTCTCCAGGACATGGACAATTGTACTTTTTGGACACAGCACAAGCAACTGAAGAATGCATACAAAATAAAGCAAACTCTGCATGCAGAAAAAATTCACTTCTCCAGCTAGATTCCATGCTACAAATCCCCAACCCATTCACTAAAGCATATAAACGCATGGAAGAAATCGCTCAGGCCTAAGCAGCAACATCTGTACGAACGAATGGTTTTTAAGAGAAACCCTGGTCTTGATTCACGACGATACAATGTCCCGACACGTTACAATGATGTGGCGATTTTTGTCGGAGAAGATGTTTAAACCCCTGCCGAAATGGACATTTGCAGCTATCCCAGAGTCTACTCCCGTAAGCATATTTCCACGCTCCTATGGTTTAACCACTTTTATTTCATTACTAGATCGTTGGAGGATTTTCTAAATTTATTTAAATCTGGGTGGGGAGGGGTTGGTCACTTTGCCCCAGGCAGCACAAAATACGTCTCAAAATAAGGAATGAATTTAATAAATAATTAACCTTCTTGAGTACATTCATATCGGAGGTAGGAAATAGGATGTGTACATTTTTACGTGGATGCCAATATATTTAAATCCTATGGTATCACATTTGTAAAAACAGAGATGTTGCATTCTCTTTTTACAAATATTTGAATGTTCATTTTGATCAAGGCAGCACAAGATAAGTCTCAAAATAAAGGAATGAACTTGATTAATAATTAACCTTTTACGTACATACATATCGGAGATGAGAAAAAGGATATGTACATTTTTACATGGATGACAATATATTTAAATCCTATGGTATTAAATTTGTGAAAAAAGATATGTTAAATTCTCTTTTTACAAATAAACATATGTTTACCAATTATGAAAATCAATGGCGTTAACAAATCTTGGGTACATTTATATAAGTATATCCATGAATATCAAAACCCAATCATTTTACACACTTGAAAATTAAATTTTGACAAATGAAGATGGGTTAATTTTTTTTTTTAATTGAAAATATATTTTTGTTGTTACTTTGCAAAAAGTAAAGAGGTGTGTATTTTTTATGAAATTAAATATTTAATTTTTTTTTTTTTAAAGACAGTCAAATCTGATAAAGGCATGAAAAGCAGTTGCGAGATTCTTCTTGGATAAAATAATTCTTTGTTTTATGATTTTCTAAAAATGTATAATTTTTAAAAAAGGCAAAAATGTTTTAAAATTTTTCATGAAGAAATCAACATATATCGAATTCCTGTAATACAAAATATACTCATATCATTAATAGAGTTTTTGTTGTAAATTGAAGATTAGGTTGAAACTCATCCAAATAAGAACAAACCATATGAAGTGCAAATTGTTAGTTTTGATATAGAAGGGACTACAATCCGGCGGAAGATTTTATTAATTTTATTTAAATATGTGGTGGCTTGGTCAATTTGCCCCAGGCAGCACAAGATACCTCTCAAAATAAGGAATGCATTTGATAAATAATTAACCTTTTTGGGGTAGGAAATAGAATTTGCGCATTTTTATGTGGATGATAATATATTTAATTCCTATGGTATTACATCTGTTAAGAAAGAGATGCTACTTTCTCTTTTTACAAATATGTGTATATTAAATTTTCCCCGGAAAGCACAAGATACGTCTCAAAATAAAGGAATGAATTTTATAAATAATAATGGGTAGGTCTACACACCTCTCAGAGGGAGGAAAAAGGATGTGTACATTTTTACGTGTATGACAATATATTTAAATCCTATGGTTTTACATTTGTGAAAAAAGAGATGTTACATTATCTATTTACAAATAAACATAGTTTTACCAATTAAGAAAATCAATGACGTTAACAAAACGTTGGTACAGTTATTAAAGTAGACCCATAAATATCACACGCCAATCATTTTATACACTTGAAAAGTAATTTTTTTTTAAAATTGAGATTTGTTGTTGTTTTTTTATTTAATGAAAATATGTTTTGGTTTTAACTTTGCGAAAAGTAAAGTGGATGCGAATTTTTGTTTCACAATTTAAAAAAAACCTCAAGTCTGTTAGAGACGTGAAAAACGTTTGCAAGATTCTTCTTTAGATAAGACAATTCTTTGTTTCACGATTTTCTGATAATGCATAATTACAAAAGCAAGGCAAAATTGTGTTTAAATTTTTGATGAAGATAAAAATATATCAAATTCCTTAATATAATTTTTTTTTTAAAATATCATACTTAGAGTTTTTGTTGTAAATTTAAGATTATGTTTTTAACAATTTTTAGAGAAAAAAGGATACAATTCCAGGACACGAAAAGGGGAAAATTTAAATTAATTCTCTAGCGTAGAAATCGCCCCTCAATTAACTTCTTTAGTGACAAAAGTGATATAATTAATGACAATTTAGTTGGGTAATTTAAGGTCATGTTTAGAAGGGAAATGTAGTTTAGGGGAGTGAAAGAGAGTAGGGTAGGCGTATACTATATAGCAGATAAATACGTCTCAAAACTTAATGATGTTAGAAACGTAAATATCATCATAAAGTTTTTTTTTTAAAGGTAGGAATTGTGATGCGATTTTGCAATAGTAGGTAGAAACTATCGCAAAGGACCTACCATTATTATCGCGATAACATCGGGGTCATTTATTCTAGTTATTTAGATCAAATTATTTTTATTTTTATTTCGCAATATTAACAACGCACTAAAATACGCACTAAGATGAATAGATGTTTTCCCGATAAATGTGATTAAGATGCAATTCTTAGATCATAATGTTTGTATAAATAATTTTTTAATTACTTTTACATGCGGATAAGATGCATATAGTAGCTCCTTATTTGATACTTTAAATGTATTTGTAATTTATAAGAAATAAAACTTAAACTTTTAATAAAATAAAAGTGGATTTAAAATAGTTTTTGCGCATTTAAATTTCCGTAAAATAATAGAAAATAACTATGATTGTTTTTAGGAATCCGAACGTATTTAATACGTATCGGCTCTTTGGCGTTATGTCACTATAGCTCATTCTTTTAAATATATTACGCTTTTGGTATGATTGCTGCCATTTCCGGCTGCTTCCTAACTGAAATATTACATTCACTGTAAGGGACCAAGCTACTGCTTTTTAATGGCCCCGGCAAGTAGGGCACAGGCCTGCGTCATCTGCTCTGCAGTCCCCTAAATCAAGCTTTCGACGTTGTTGGCTGGGAACACCACAGTCATACGAGTCGCTAATGTCGAGCACTTGGCTAGAAGGTGATCTACTGTCTCCGGCGCCTGTCCACAATGGCGGCAACTCGGGTCCCGCAGTGGATGCAACCTATTCAGGTAGCTCCTGGTGGGGCAAGGCTCTGTTCTCTGTTCTCATCTGAGTGATGAGGCTCTGCTGGTGACGATTAAGAATCCACCATTGATTGCCCTTGTGGTTTGTTTTCGGCATGCTCCGGTAATGTTTTCGGGCAATGGTAACCTGTTCCCATTCTTTAATCCATTCGTCATGGAAGAGGTCTTTGATCCAGGCCTTGACCCCCATTTGGGTCATTGGCCGGTTAGGTTTATGCTGGGAAGAACCTTGCCTCGCATGATAGTCTGCTCTGTCTTGTTGGGGGGGGGGGGAGGGGGCATCATTGCGTGTTCTAGGATACATTGAAGAGTCAATGTGTCTTCGTGAGACCTTATGTCTCGTACGAGCTCCAGTATTCCTTTTGCATTTTCGTGTCCAAAGAGCACTGCTTCACAATTTCTAGATCATATTGTGAATCGTTGAACACTACGATGGGTGTAATTGTTTTGCGTGTGGCTAGCCGACAAAACACTTGCTTCGTACGGATTAATATAGCTTTGATTTCTGCTTCTGTTGCAGAGCTATTCTTGCCGCTTGGGCCTGAAATCTCCTCTGTTTGAGGTACCCCATTTGGATACTGTATTAGTGCGCCGTAGCCTGCCCACTTCTCGCTGGCGATATATTTGCAGTCTGTGAAGACTGATACCATGTCATCTTTATAAGCCTCATTAGTCTTTAGTGCTGCCCCCTTTTGCTTTTTGTGGACTCAACTTGTTAACTGCCGTGTTTGATAGGGTCCTACTTACATCATGTGGTTTTCCGCTATCCTGTGGTGATCGCTCCTGGATCACGCATATTTTCTATCTGTTCCCTGGTAAAGTGTGCTTATTCTCATGTGAATTGGCCGCATCCATGAAGGAGGGTCTTTTAAGCCTTGCCCGCTTTATTCAGCGGTCTTGTAAATGGAAAAATGTTTTTGTTCTTTCCATTCGACGATAAAGCTCTATAGTCGTTCGGATAGCTTTGTCAATCCTGATGTGCAGTGGTTCTATGTCTGAGATCATTTCCACGGCAGCCGTGGGTGAAGTACGTAATGCCCCGCATACGAATCTTAGAGCTAGATTCTGTGTCCGGTTCAATCCCTCTAGAGCCGTACGGCTTGCGAAGGCTTGTACCGGGAGGCTGTAGTCCATGGTTGTACCGGGAGGCTGTAGTCCATGGTTGTACCGGGAGGCTGTAGTCCATGGTTGTACCGGGAGGCTGTAGTCCATGGTTGTACCGGGAGGCTGTAGTCCATGGTTGTACCGGGAGGCTGTAGTCCATGGTTGTACCGGGAGGCTGTAGTCCATGGTTGTACCGGGAGGCTGTAGTCCATGGTTGTACCGGGAGGCTGTAGTCCATGGTTGTACCGGGAGGTTGTAGTTCATGGCACCTCTTACGCTCCCGAGGTAAAGTGTTCTCAAGAACTTTGCGTCAGCTACACAAGTGGTAATTGAAAGTTCTTTAATCAGGCTGAGTTTGGACGTGGCTCGTGCGCCGATTACCCGTACATGATTATGCAGTTGTATTTGTTGGTACAAGTTTACTCACAAATATGTGGTTTGCTTGTCCCACCCATTTGAGCGTTTTCCTGCAGATTTTGAGATCTATATTCTCTTTGAGAGCATTCCTTCCATTGGTAAATAATGAATACACGGTCTTCTTCACATTCTCCACCAATCTCCATTTCCGAGCGTAATCTTGTATACGCCAGCTCTGAAATTGCTGAATGGATTTGCCAGAGCTCCAAATCATTCTCACACATTGTGTTCTTTGTTACCAAGAGTGACTGCAGGTCGCCAGGAACAGGGTGCAGCTCAAGGCTGATCCCTGTGGGAGTCCATCCTCGAGTGCACACATGTTCGAAACCTTGTCCCTTACACGGATGGATATAGTGCGATTTGATACAAAAGAATGAATCCATATGTGCATATTAGCTTTTACTCCGAGCAGTTGTACCTTGCACAGCAGACCTGACCTCCAGACTTTGTCGTAAGCATTCTGGGGGTCAAAGAAAACCGCGACAGTATGATTTCTCATCTGAAGTTCATTGGTGGTGCTTTAGATAAACTGGATTACCTGAGCCATAGGCAGCTTTCCCTTGAGGAAGCCACCTTGGTTCGTTGGAATGATCTTGGTTCTTTCCAATAACCAATATAGTCTTGCATTAACCATTCACTCTGCTACTTTTTCCGACATACGATGTGAGGGGAATTGGCCTGATGCTAGACGGTTGGTCATTTAGTTTACCTTCTTTGGGAATTGGGACAATCACCACTCTTTGCCACGCCTTTGGCAAGACGCCTGTCGTCCAGGTTTTATTGATAAAAGGTTAGTAATGCACTTTTTCCGGCCTTGCCCAAATGCTTGAGCATTTCGCTACACACTCTATCTGGTCCTTGAGCTTTCCCTGTTTTGCACCTTTCTAGTGCTGCTTGCAACTCGGCACTCTAAAAGGTGCCGTAAAAACCTTTTGGTGTGGTCCCATTCGTTGGGCTCTGTTTCCAACCTTTCGGAGTTTATTGATGGCCCGGCTTTCGTCAGTGTCTCTGTCTTTATGCTGACTCGAGCAAAATGTTTATTTAGCCCGTTGGCGCTTGGCACAGCTAGCCTCTGTGCCAGCCGGTGTCTGTGATGTATATTTGGGTCCGTGAAAATGTCATATTTTTATGTTTTAGCTGGAACAGAAGTGATGGCGTAGTTAGTAATGATGTGTTAGTATTGAAGTTTCTTAGAAATTAAATAAAGATACGTTTGCTACACGAATCATTGTTTTGTAAAATACTTTATAGAATGAATTATATTGCATCATAATAATTATGACAATTATTGTCTATGCTTGGAAGAAGGTATGTTTCAAAAGGGAGTTGAATAGAGTGTAAATATTAATTCCAAATAACAAAGCTAAATGATTTTTTTTTTTAAATAGCTGAGTTTGGTGCGTAATATTTTCTTTTCCGAAAATGAAATTGGCTCAATTTAAATATGGTGTGATAAATATTCAGTTTAAAGGTGGTTGTGGCATCAGATTATAATAATAATAATTGTAAAGCGCTTAGAGCTTTATGGTAAGCGCTATATAAAAATGCCTAAATAAATAAATAAATAAATTATAAATTTAGTCATACATTGTTATGGGCATGGAAAAAACATTGCAGTGAATTATCATGGATGATAGGGGATGCAGCAAAAATGGGTATTCTTAAATGTGAGTTAATTGAGTTCATGTTTGTTCAAGTAATCTTAGTAGATGGCAAGTTCACGTATTGCCGTCGCCAATGTTTGGCGAGCTATAACTAGTAAAGAATTATTTATGGTGATAAAGCGTTGTAACTACAGAAGCACATTTATTTTCAGAATTAAAAACAGATAATATATATAAGAATGAGCTTAGCTGACCATATGGCGCTTTAAAAAAAGGAATCGATTTAAATACTTCGGTATCTTATTAAGGAAAATTGAGGTCTTGTGTAAGTCTAATGTAAGTCTTGTGTAAGTCTTGTGTAAGAGTCGTGTGTTGGATTATAAAACTGTGTTCCATTATGTTACTGAAAGTGAATACATTTTTATCAAAAAAAATTATGTGTGTGTCTGTGTTAAGTTTATGTTCAAGTATAATTGTTTTAAACTATACATACATTAAAAAGAATAATCCATAAACTATTTAAAGTATTTTTATCTGATTTTGAAAGTTAATACATTCTTTTGTTATCAATACATGATCGTTTAAGTATTGCTATTAGTAATTCATAGTCACATTTGAAAGTCAAACCTCAAAAATGTGTTGTATTTTTATTGCATTGTTAAATAATGCAAGAATAAATATAAATGTATGTTATTCAAATGTTTAAATGTTGTCCAACAATATCAACTTAAAATTTTCGATTTTGAACAAAACGAAAGAAAAATTTAAAAGTTCTTATATAAACTTCATTTAAACTCGCAAATCAAAAGCTTTAACTTTTTTTAAAAATAATAACCGCTTGTGACAAGAGTGACAAATGCCCCCTCCCCTTTCTGTTTCACATAAAAGTAAAACATATAATTGATTCATTTTTAAATCGTTAATACAGCATATCAAATTTTAGTTTACATGTTTGTTAGGGGTGGGAGGTGGCAATACACCTAGAAAAATGGAAGAAACAAGGATTTTCGACTTAGCAGTAACCATTGATATCAAATCAAGGTGTATTCTGCACAATTATGTGTATTTATTTTTAATTTAGGGTAAATAGCTCTTGAGATATGATTTTTTCATAAAGGTTTGTATCAGATTTACCCTCTCCCTTCCTACCAAAGGAAATAAAGAAAATAAATCATGACACTTTTTCTGAATTAATTATTTTAAAACAACGATGACCTCCCCAATAATTGTTTAATATACTGATCAGTCTTTTTGAATATAGCGACAACCAAGGAAAAAAACAAACAATTTTTTTCATATTAAAATTGTCTTAATAATTATTTATAACGTGTTTATGTTTAATGAAAACAAATATTCAAAGAAACAAATTTTTCATGAAAATATATATATACTAAGCCTAATATTAGACCAAATAAATGAGGATTTTTTAAATGACATTGGTCAGAAATTAAATCGAAACATATCTATGAAGTAATGATTGTCATTTAGATTAAAGTAAAGATTAAGACATCGACAATCATTTCATTAATTATCATTAATTTTAAATGTTTAGTTAATTACAACAAACATGATTCAGTTCAGTAAAATGAATTTATACAATTTTTCAGGCCTTTTCCATCCAAGTATTTTTTGTAAATGTCTTTACTCTAGAGCAGTGTTTCCCAACCATTTTTGGGCCATTCCCCACCTTAGCCTTTCTAAAACTCTTTTGACTCGTGTATAACATACATAATTTTTAATATTCAAATATATGGTTGCTCATTGAAGAAACTTAAATGATAGGTTTTAGTAAGAAATCCAGAGGAAATTGGTGAGGAAATATAGTAAATATAATTATTTTCAAAACATTTAATAGAGAACGGCGTTCCCGGGTTCCGGTTGACAAGTCTGCTGTGGGTTGCCGATTAGGAAACGTCGGCCACCGACCCCCTCGGCGTGTACCGGAAGTATAACTACTGGGCACGCCCCGCATGGGCAGACAAAGGGTGTGCTCGGTACCTGCCGTACATAAAACAGCTCCCACAGGGCTGCCGGTTGTGATATTTCACAGTCGGAAAGTTAGGCAGAGCCAGGGTAGGGATCATGATTACAAGTTGCCGTTGACGGGTATGAGGCCAGAGGCGAGGGTGGTAACCTCTGGCCGAGGATTCAAATAATGAAGCGTGAGAGCGCTGCCCCTAGGCAACCGTTTCGTCCCAGCTACAGCGTGAACTAGTCGCGTTGTGGAAGCCCACTGTGGAATCCCTCTTATAGGGCGTCCGACGCTTTCCCGGGATGGGTGGGGGAAGATATTAGGACGTAAATTTTCCATCCCGACTCCTAAGAAAGTCGACCGAGTGCATTATTTAAACGCTTAGTGTCGGGTCGACCGGGTGCCTGCTGGTTGGGGCGGTCCCCAGGCGGGGTCCTGGTCGAGCGCCCAGGCGGGGGACTTGGGTGAGGGGCCCGTGTCGGGGCCGTCCTGACGAGTGGGCATCTCCAACGTGCCGCTCCGCGGCCCGATACGTCGGACCGGGGAGGGGTAATTTGGGGGGGGGATAAGAGTCTAGACTCGCCCTGCTGGCGCCATTTCTTAATGTAACATTTCAATAGAGAACGGAAATTCAAGTACAAAATAATTTTAATGAAATATTGTTCTGTATTATTTTACTTATTAGTAATTAAAGAGATGTTTGTGCTTCTTCTTCTATATCTTAAGGGCCCACGATCAATTTATTGATTATTTTGGCTCCTATGCATGTAGATGGGATTTGCAATGTTTCTGTTACTGCTGGTGGTGATGAGGAAATTATGCACTCGGGGTTTGAAGGCTTGAGGCAATAGACACAAATGTGTCTAGTGTTGTCGCCTCAACTGTTCCTTTTGAAAGATGGTTCCAGTCCCTGATTGTCTTGGGCAGGAATGAGCAGCTCCTATACTGACTTCTTGCTGGTATGAGCCTGAATTGCCTGTCATGGCCTCGTCGCTGTCTATGGGGGAGAGGGACGAGTTTCTGTTTAATACTGGAACAGTGGACCAGCCCATTATTTATCTTGTACATCATGGAGAGCCTGGATTGTCGTCGTCGTTTCTCCAATGGTGACCAGCCTAGTGTTTCTAGCATGCTGCCAACACTAGAGGTATTCCTGTAGCGGTTTAGGACAAAGCGTGCTGCTCGTCGCTGGACCGCCTCCAACCTGTCAATGCTCTTCTGGGTAAATGGGTCCCAGACTGAAGATGCATAATCTAAAATCGGACGGATAAAGGCTTTATATGCTCTTTCTTTCACACAGGAGTTGCCAATCTTTAGATTTCGCCTTAAGAACCCCAAGGCTTGGTTTGCTTGGTTACATACATTGTTAATATGCTCGTCCCAGCGGACCTCTCTTTGAATGGTAACACCCAGGTACTTTACGGAGGAAACTTGCTCAAGAATATGGCCGTGCAGTTTGTATTGGTAGTGTAGAGGAGTACAACTTCTAGAGATTGATAGTGTCTGGCACTTGGCAGGGTGAAATTCCATGTCCCAGCTCATCTCCCACTCAGCTAACAGATTGAGATCCTGTTGTAGCTGGTCCTGGTCAGATCTGTTGGCGATCGTCCTATACACTGCTGTGTCATCTGCGAACAGTCTTGCCTGTGATGTCAGTTTCTCCGGTAGGTCATTAATGTATGCTAGGAACAAACAGGGGCCCAGGACTGATCCCTGGGGGACCCCTGACTTCACATTGACAAAGGAGTATCTTGTACTGCCCACCACTATTGCTTGGCGTCGGTGGCTGAGGAAGCTAGAGATCCATGTTTTAGTGGTGCCTTGAATCCCATATATCTGAAGTTTGTGTAGAAGCAAACTATGATTCACCCGGTCAAATGCTTTTGCGAAGTCCATTACTAGCACGTCAGTCTGCTTGTGGTTCTCCAGATTGGTCATCAAGTCTTCTACAAATTCGAGAAGCTGGGTCTCACATGACCTATTGACTCGGAAGCCATGTTGACAGTCATTGAGTATATTTTGGCTTTCAAGATGCTTCATGACAGTGCTTACGATTATGTGCTCCAACAGTTTGCAGACGACGCTGGTGAGGGATATCGGACGATAGTTGGCAGGGTTGGAATGCTCCCCTTTCTTGTAAATTGGAGTGACATGCACTGTTCTCCAGTCTGCTGGAACATTTCCTGTGCATAGTGACGATT
The DNA here is from genome assembly GCA_964033795.1 of Lymnaea stagnalis. Lineage (NCBI taxonomy): Eukaryota > Metazoa > Mollusca > Gastropoda > Lymnaeidae > Lymnaea > Lymnaea stagnalis. The sequence goes on along the minus strand of CAXITT010000253.1, from coordinate 26,892 downwards.
GGAAGAGGATTGTCAGTGCAGGAGCGATTTCTTTGGCTAATTCTTTGAGCACTCGTGGTTTAATGTTGTCAGGACCACATGCTTTGTAAGGGTTAATGGTATTGAGGAGGGCAAACACACCTTGTTCTGATATCTGGATATCTCCCATGATAGGGTAGGCTCTGTTCATCATTTTGGTCTTCAGAAGGAACTCAGTCTCAGAGTACTCTCTACCGTCACCAAAGACCGACTGGAACTGCTGATTGAGTATCTCCGCCTGTGCTTTTGGGTCAGATGTCAATTGGCCATCCCACCTCAAGGGGGAAACTCCAGCGTTTGAGGACTTTTGGTGTTTCACATAGCTCCAGAAGCGCTTGTTCTTGACATCTTTGGTCGGGGTGTCTTCCTCTGAGAAGATGCCGTTCATGTAGTTCCAATACGATCTACGCAATAAGCGTTGAATGGTTCGGCGGAGTCTCAGTACCTCCTCTCTCAGTTCAATCGAGCCATTTTTCTTCATGCGTTTGTATTGGCGGTCTCTCCTGTGGATGAGCCTACGGATTTCAGCCGTGACCCATGGCTGATTTATCCTAGGTTTGGTGATTTGGTGTGGTATAAATTTCTTCACTGCATCAGTGATTGTAGTCTTGAACTTCACCCACAGCTCGTCTGTTGTCGCTGTACCTTGAATCACCTTCATGTTTGAGCTTAGCTCTGTGGTTGCAATCCTTAGGCCATCCCAGTCTGCCTTGGCATAAATTGGGATTTCTCGAATGATTTGTTTCATTTTTAGTGTGTTGACCTGAAATTCACAATAAGGAATGTTGTGGTCCGAAATCCCGGGGATGACCTCAACTTTTTGGACACGATGTGGACAATTGGTGAGGAGTAGGTCAAGAGTGTTTTCCCCCCTCGTGGGTTCTTTAACCAGCTGTTCCAGACCATGGTTGTTAATTATCTCCATGAATTCTGAGTGTAGAACAGGGTATGGGGACTTGGGCTTCAAGGCAGGAATCTGCCAATTCCAACCAGGAAAGTTAAAATCCCCCCCTATAAGGAGAAAAGCGTTTTTTGACTGTGTTGCTCTGTGAAGCGATACCTCGAACCTCCTCAGGCTTGGTTCATCTGCTGTGTTTGGTCGGTAATAGGCACAAACGTAAAGTGTGCGTCTACCCTTTAGTTTCAATTTTACCCACAGGATCTCGCAGTCGTCAACATCGAGTTCTGGAACAGCGTGGCAGTCCAAGTTGTGATGGACTGCAACAAGCACTCCTCCTCCTCTGTCTTTTCTGTCTCGACGAAATACTTTGTATATATCTGGTACAACCTCTGCGTTTGCTATGGAGGGATTCAGCCATGTTTCTGAGCCCAAGATGATGTCGGGTTTTAGGCTGTTAATTAGGTTAGCTATCTCTACTCGCTTACCACTTGCAGACTGGAAGTTTACATTTAATATGCGCAATGGCCTGTGTCTCCATTTGTCTTGTTGACTGCAGCGCATAGGAGTAGAGCAGTGTGGTGGTTGAAAACTTTGAATGTCTCTTGGTGTGGAGATTGAGTGGTTCAGAGAGAAATCTGGGAAGGTAGAGTCTGTCCCTGCACTATGTGGGTCAAACACAGACTGGTTAATCTGGCAGCCGCAGACAGTACAGTGCCATGGCACGTCAGAATTTGATGCTTGCTGCAAAGAGATTTTATGTTAGGTTCCAATTTAGTTAGCTACAGTCCTTTCATCTATTCTTCTGCCGACAGCATTGTTACTGAGTGGCATAGTTTTCACCCCTTTTTTCATCTTTTTTCCCGTAACTTTTTTAAGAAATGCTGATATTGAGGGTTTCATTAAATTCTCTTCTATAGTATCATTTTCCCCCTACATTTAGAGATGAAAAAGGAAATGTCAAAACTCGCCCCAAAAGTACGATTGGCAGTAGCAGTATGAGTAGTAGATAGAGACTTTAATGTTGCGCTTTTTTCAAAATACAAGGTAAATCTTTGAAGACAGTAGGTTTTCCAATTCTAGACATCTCATTTTCCATTGCCCCCCTAAACTATCAAATTGCCCCCCTGAGGGGCGTGGGCCCCAAGTTGGGAAACACCTCTCTAGATGGTTATACACAACATGCGAACGAGGGGATAAATATTATTATATTGATAATGGGCCCTAAGAACATATATAATGGGTTAATTAAGAGCTGTCCACATTGGTGTTTACTTATCAACTCTTCTTTTAAGATGGCTCAAAAGTATTTGAGGCTCCTCTTAGATTTTTACAGCTTTCCTTTGGTCAGTTTACTTTCAATTATTTCATTACGATAGGAGCTAATTTTATCGATAGGATATCGATGGCAAAAAGAAAAAAAAACAAAAAAACAAATGACTAATTCAAGGGGTTTGCGCATGCCCAGTGAAGACGTGTGTTTGTTTACCTGTGTTTTTAACGAGGAATATTTCTCCAAATATGACATAAACAGCCTGTTAAATTGCAAACAAATGTGGGTTTATAAACTAAAATGATATTATTACTGGTCAAGGGCTTGGCCCAAAGTGACTGTCCACAACATTTTAAGTACTCAAGTGATTTCTGAGCTGGTGTGAATCATGTTGATATTGGGCGCCTTCATTTTACTGATTCCTGCATTACTTTAAGCTTAGGATAATTCTATACCTGTGTGTGCTCTCAGAATGCTACACACCAGAGTGACTGGAGCTATGTTCACATACAATATTACATTGTTTACCGCTGTGGTAGCGGCTCTGGCAAATAAACTGTTTATCTGTGATGCCCGGAGATCCGAAGTTGATGTGTCATCTACAAATTTAGACTTCAGTAAGAAAATAATTTTACACATAGCGGGGCCTGGTCACTGAGAGTTTGTTGACATTTTGCATAGAGCATGTCGATATTGCTCAGCTCCGAGGTCCTTAGGCCGCCAAAAACTTGTGCTATTATATCTGGCCTGCATTCTCCTAGCTAATTCCAACTCTCGTGAACCCAACCCTGGACTGAACGTCACTACGTGTGCTGGCTGTTCTCCCTCGGACACCTGGTCATGATACCAGTCATCATGGACTTGTGACCTTTGCTGTCCAGTAGGACGACAGAGGCGTTGCATGTGAACAATGTGGGCAATGGTTCCATGGTCAATGCCATGGTCATGTTGTTACAAACAGCATGATAAAAATTCTGGCATGCCGTGGTACTGTGCTGTCTGTGGAAGCCCGAATAGCCAGACTGTGTTTGACCTCCATAGAACAAGGACATAATCTACATTCTCAGATTTCTTCCTAAATCCCTCATGCTCCACACCAACGGACTTTTAAAGTTTTCAGCCACAACACTGCTCTACTCATACGCGCTGCAGTCAGCAAGAAAAATGGAAACACAGACCATTGTGCATACTGATGTGAAATTTCAGTCTGCAAACGGGAAGAGAGTCAAGATAGCAAACTTGATCAAATTCTTAAAACATGACACAATCTTGGGCACATGCCTCAATCGCTCCATAGCCTAAACAGAGGTTATACCAAATAATTTCAAATTATTCTGTCCAGACAGAAGAGACAGAGGAGGAGGAGGAGTACTTGTTGCTGTCCAAGGACAGCCTGGACTGTCACGCTGTTCCAGAACTAGATGTTGATGTCTGTGAGCTCCTGTGGGTGAAGGTGAAACTGAAGGGTGGACGTAAAATTTACGTTTGTGCTTCTTACACACCAAACACAACAGATGAACCAAGTCTGAGGAGGTTCGAGGTATTGATTCAGAGAGCAACACAGTCGAAAAAAACTTTTCTCCTTACAGGGGAAGATTTAAAATTTCCTGGTTGGAACTGGCAGATTCCTGCCTTGAAGCCCAAGTCCCCATACCCGGTACTACACTCTGACTTTATGGCGATGATTAAAAACCATGGTCTTGAACAGTTGGTTAAAAACCCATGCGAGGGGCAAACACTCTTGACCTACTCCTCATCAACAGTTCACATGTCATCCCAAGAGTTGAGGTCATCTCCGGGGTATCAGACCACTTCATACCATATTGCGAATTTCAGGTCAGCACACCAAAAAAAGAAGCAGGTCAAATGAGACAACCCCATTTATGCCAAGGCAGACTGGGATAGTCTGAGAAGTGCAACAACAGAGCTAAGCTCTAACATGCAAGAGATAGAGGATAAAGTGACAACATAAGGGCTTTGGTTGAAGTTCAAGACAACAATTATTGATGCAGTGAAGACACATATACCACACAAGATAACTAAACATAATACAAATCAGCCATGGTTCACGACTGAAATCCGTAGGCTAAAAAACAGGAGAGACCACCAGTACAAGCGAATGAAGAAGAATGGCTCGATAGAGCGTAAAGCTCCGCTGAACCATCCAATTCTTACTGCGCAGATCTTACTGGAACTACCTGAACGGCATTTTCTCAGAGGACGATAGTCCAACCAAGGGTGTCAATAACAAGCACTTCTGGAGCTACTTCAAAATTTAACAAACACTAGGGTTTCCCCCTGATACAGGACGGCCATTTGACGTCTTAACCAAAAGCTTATGCGGACATACTAAATCAACAGTTACAGTCATTCTTTGCTGATGGTAGAGAGTTCTCAGAGATTGAGTTCCTTCTGAAGACCAACATGATGAGCAGAGACTACCCCGTCATAATATATATCCAGGGTGTGCTGGCATTAACCCCTACAAGGCATGTGGTCCTGACAACATCAAACCACGAGTGCTCAAAGAAAACAGCTCTGAAAAATAATTTTAAACCAGAAAAAATTTAACTTATAAAATTGGTCGTTTTTCAAACACAAAATCCCAGCGCTAAAATTATATGTTAATTTCTGCAGTGAAAGAAGTTAACTCATTTTTTATTGTTATTCAAGTGACTTAGCTTTTTTTTTTTTTTTTTACAGCAAAATGGAAGTAATTTTTTTTATTTGGTGTGTCAGTTACTGTTTTATTTATAGAAGAAATCAAGTGAATGCATTTGTTACACCCTGGCTTCTAATATGAGAAATTAATCTCCTATTTTAATTTTAATTGGCTCGTTGTAAACAGTGCCTAACAAAGGACGATACTATAGAGTCAACAATTATAAAGATACGACACCCAAAACAGTTTCTAGTCACAATTAATAAGATTTAATAAATATTAATGTAATTACAAAAGAAAAGAAATATCATTACAAATCATCAACTTACAGTATGGTAGGTCTAGTACCGGTACACAGTTAATACAGTTAGAATAATGTGCCAATGAATAATGATGAATGCGAAATAAATCTATATGAGTATGAGCACACAAATGCACAAACAATAATACACGTCTCGTAAAGTTAATAATTTCTATCCGAATCTCCGTCCCTCCATCCGTGCCTGTCAATCCCTTATATAGGTCGCGTAAGCCCTGCCTTCCAGAAAAGACTTATGACGCGTTGTTTACATTTCTCGGGTTATCGAGCACATTCGAGAAAATACCATGAAGACAGTCTAACATTTTTAATTGGTAAACACGGTTGTAAACAAGATACATCAAACGAGTAGGCCACGCCCACAACTGTCTGCTTGGATTCTAATTTAGGTCAAGTAAAATTCAAGCACGGGGAATGTATTCTACATAACAGCATAATTTTTTTTTCCTTAAAACTAAAAGTGTTTCATTTAAAAACTTAGTTACACCTTGTGTTATCATCGTACTATTTTACTAAGGGAATGCATGACACATGGGACAAAACGTGCAAATTGTAAACTATTCAAATATGTAATGTTTTTATTTTTGACTATTATTTTTAAAATTATTTAACAATATCACATACACATAATGTTTTTGTTTTGGGATGGAAGGGCCAAAAATACTCATTGGATGAGACTGTTGACCCACGAAGTCATCAGAGATACTTATTGAAAAAAAGATATTGTTAGTTTACTAGTGTCAGAAAATAGTTGACACTCAAATGCTGTTTCTCAAAAAAAAAAAAATAATAATAAAAAAAAAAAAAATTGACGAAGTTCAAGTAATTTCTTTTTTTCATTTCGTGTCTTTTACGTGCACACCAACATTTCAGGAAGACTTGACCCAAGAATTCATCAGAGATACTTATTGAAAAAAAGATATTGTTAGTTTACTAGTGTCAGAAAATAGTTGACACTCAAATGCTGTTTCTCAAAAAAAAAAATAATAATAAAAAAAAAAAAATTGACGAAGTTCAAGTAATTTCTTTTTTTCATTTCGTGTCTTTTACGTGCACACCAACATTTCAGGAAGACCGCCCTAATGGAGGCTGGATGTTCAACTTCTCCTCGAAACCTGGCGCCGAGTGGGTTGATGGCATTCTAATGCAGGCGACGCAAGAAGAATGTGGCACGTACAGCTGCCGTATTTCTTTTGAATTAAATGGAAATGAACATATATTGGAAAAAATGGAAACGCTCGATTGCACAAGTAAGTTTTTACATGCATCAGTTGCCCGACAGCCTATGTATGTAGGACCTTAGTCTGCTTCAACACACCCTATATTCAGATCGATCATTGGCTCTCCGTCTCATGGCAAGGACCACCGTCTGATGTAAGTACTCTAAAACGTCCATACGGTGTCACGTATTTCAATCACATAATTAACATTATTTTCGCTGCTGTGGACAGACAATTTCGTCCAGTACGTATATAAAATGAGTCCCACACGGAAGGATATCCCCCTCCCCCCACTTTAATGCTCTAGTTGATATAGGTCTTGACGTTTTTATATGTCAGTGAGTGATGATTATGGCGCATTTGACCACAGGGCCCGCTTTTCATTTCGCCCTTTTTTCGCATGGCACTGGGTGCTGATCTGCAAATTTACTGCTTTTAAAAATAATTCTCAACAGAAACAAGAAAATTTTAATAACAAAATGTTATTTTTTTAAAATAATAACTTTATTTTTAATAATTATAAGTTTTTCTTTTAATAATAAGAGGATATTTGTGTTCTAATAATGTTTATAACATTATATATACATTTTTTAAACCTAATGTTTATTCAGTCGAATGTCATCATCTTTAAATTGGCCATCTGTATCATTTCGAATCACCTTGCACCCTTTGAGACGCCATGGTTGGGTATGAAGATGGATTGTCTGATGAAATATACACGGCCTCGGCTGCATTTCTCAAGACTAGTATCTGGATTCCTTGTTAAATTTACCTTCCGTAATGCTCTTTTTTGTTGCAAAGGCTTCGTTTCGCGCATCTTCTGCCATTTTGACTCCTTCCTACACTGCTGTTCCCTAGCTGGAACGGTGCTCAGTGATAATCCCCCATTAATCGATTACTATGGTGGCTTCTCTCATGTTTCTTTTGCAAACGTACTTAAATCGCTGCCGTGGCCGTCCAATAAGTCTTGCCTCTTCTGCCAACTCACCATACAGCAGATCCTTTGGAATACGGCCTTACTCCATTCTCTTTACATGGCCTAACCAGCTAAGGCGTCTGTCACATAACTTGCTAAGAACGGAGAATATGCTACACATTTTCGTATGTTCCTAGACCTCTTTTTAGGCACCTCACCCTGCCATCGAATCTGTAAGATGTGACGCCGACATTTTTGACGGAAGCATTTGAGTTTATGCCTTTTGGGACGCTCATGCCTGATAAAGGCTTAGTTTTTGTTTAACAGTTCGTTTAAGACTATTCCACGCCAGCTTATTCAATTTAGCTATAGTTGCTACAGTTTTTGCGATCCTGATGTGCACCTCGTCTTCAACCAAGAGAGAAGTAGTAATAGTGGATACAAGGTATTTGAAATTCTCATACCGACAGATTATGGCCCCTGAATAGATATGTTTTGAGAGGACGGTGCTCCTTGCCTTAAATCATTAGTTTTCTTTAGTCTAATTGACAGTCCAAACTCTTTACATACGTGTGAGAGGCGTAGTCTAGGCTCTTGATCTCTCTCGTCTCAGGTTCACCAAAACACTTCTTAGAAAAATTGAAAAAGGTTCAAAACTCAGGTGCTAGGCTAGATCTAAAGGCCAAAAGAAACTTGTTCATGTCACACCACTACTTTATTCACTTCATTGGCTCCCTGTACAAGCACGGACTAAATAATAATAATAATAATAATAATTAGAATAATAAGAGGTCTTATATAGTGCGTTACCCCAGCCTAGGGCTGGGCTCACCGCGCTGTACATAAATTTTTTTATCAAAAGTGACATAATCATGACATTAAAATAAAATACATTTATGAAATAAAGAACATCAATGTATATTAACCCACCCCACCACATAACTTTTACAAGGCAAACCATGGACGGCAGCCAGCAAGATCGTTTTTCTCTTTTCTCTACCACAAACTTTTCTCGAATTCCTGTCCTTCTTATCTAACCGAAATTATTTCTGTCTATTCACTCCTTCGACAGCTTCGCTCCTCCCCTGACGCGCGTATTCTTTCTGTCCCCAAGACGAGCACAAAAACATGAACGATCTTCCTCTATATTGGCCCCCAAACAAAGGAGTTCCCTTCCATTTCACATCATCAATATACTAACCATCACAGCCTTTAAAGTGCACTCAAAACACATCTTTTAAAATCTACTATCCTGAGTGATTGCCCCCTCTGACGAATAAACGTTGCTGCTGTGTGCCGTTCATGTCTTGACATGTAAATAGTTTTAGATGAGTGGAGTGACTACACGTTTGGTTTGTTTTATTTAACTAATGTATGTTAATTATTTTTTCAAGTTGATTATGTTTGTTAAAGTGTATATACAGCGTGGTGAGCCCAGACCTAAGCTCTGTACCACTCTGTATAAATCCCCTAATATTAATAATTATAATACACAAAATATCTGATTGTTTGTGTTTGTGTGTGGATTTGTATTTGTTTAAAATTCGAAATCGTCCAGTATATTTTTGGTGTATCGGTTTAACATTCTGTGCTTGTGAACTTTATGTAAGTCTGGAAAGATTACTTATATTGTCAATATGTCATTAAATTATTTGCACCTTCATGACTAAAGCAAGTTCATGTCCATGACTGCTTCTGGAGCCTTTTTCCCAAGTTGTTGTTCTTAACTTATTAAAATTGAATAAATTATTAAACATTTTAATTCTTTAGCTAACATCAATATTGAGTATTAAATGCAATATCTCTTAATTCTTTTTTACATTTAAGACAAATTGTCTGAGTCACAAGGGAATCATAGTACAGTCGGGATTGTGGTTGGTGTTCTAGCAGTTCTTCTGGTAGTAGTGATCGTCATTGGTCTGTTTAGGAAAAGATGCCGTCTACCACACAGTCTAGACGAATGTAAGTTAATTTTGTGTTTTTACATGCATCAAGTAAGTTTGTTTTAGAGAAAATGTCTCTTGTGTAAAACGGAGAAATGTGGTAAGTCGGATGATTTATCGTTGTTACTTGGTGTATGTAATGTTGTTAGTTGGTGTATGTAATATTGTTAGTTGGTGTATGTAATGTTGTTAGTTGGTGTATGTAATGATGTTAGTTGGTGTATGTAATGTTGTTAGTTGGTGTATGTAATGTTGTTAGTTGGTGTAGGTAATGTTTTAGTTAGTATATGTAATGTTGTTAGTTGGTATAGGTAATGTTGTTAGTTGGTGTATGTAATGTTGTTAGTTTGTGTATGTAATGTTGTTAGTTGGTGTATGCAATGTTGTTAGTTGGTGTATGTAATGTTGTTAGTTGGTGAATGTAATGTTGTTAGTTGGTGTATGAAATGTTGTTATTTGGTGTATGTAATGTTGTTAGTTGGTGTATGTAATGTTGTTAGTTGGTGTATGTAATGTTGTTAGTTGGTGTATGTAATGTTGTTAGTTGGTGTATGTAATGTTGTTAGTTGGTGTATGTAATGTTGTTAGTTGGTGTATGTAATGTTGTTAGTTGGTGTATGTAATGTTGTTAGTTGGTGTATGTAATGTTGTTAGTTGGTGTATGTAATGTTGTTAGTTGGTGTATGTAATGTTGTTAGTTGGTGTATGTAATGTTGTTAGTTGGTGTATGTAATGTTGTTAGTTGGTGTATGTAATGTTGTTAGTTGGTGTATGTAATGTTGTTAGTTGGTGTATGTAATGTTGTTAGTTGGTGTATGTAATGTTGTTAGTTGGTGTATGTAATGTTGTTAGTTGGTGTATGTAATGTTGTTAGTTGGTGTATGTAATGTTGTTAGTTGGTGTATGTAATGTTGTTAGTTGGTGTATGTAATGTTGTTAGTTGGTGTATGTAATGTTGTTAGTTGGTGTATGTAATGTTGTTAGTTGGTGTATGTAATGTTGTTAGTTGGTGTATGTAATGTTGTTAGTTGGTGTATGTAATGTTGTTAGTTGGTGTATGTAATGTTGTTAGTTGGTGTATGTAATGTTGTTAGTTGGTGTATGTAATGTTGTTAGTTGGTGTATGTAATGTTGTTAGTTGGTGTATGTAATGTTGTTAGTTGGTGTATGTAATGTTGTTAGTTGGTGTATGTAATGTTGTTAGTTGGTGTATGTAATGTTGTTAGTTGGTGTATGTAATGTTGTTAGTTGGTGTATTTAAAGTTTTTAGTTGGTGAATGTAATGTTGTTAGTTGGTGTATTTAAAGTTTTTAGTTGGTGAATGTAATGTTGTTAGTTGGTGTATTTAAAGTTTTTAGTTGGTGAATGTAATGTTGTTAGTTGGTGTATTTAAAGTTTTTAGTTGGTGAATGTAATGTTGTTAGTTGGTGTATTTAAAGTTTTTAGTTGGTGAATGTAATGTTGTTAGTTGGTGTATTTAAAGTTTTTAGTTGGTGAATGTAATGTTGTTAGTTGGTGTATTTAAAGTTTTTAGTTGGTGAATGTAATGTTGTTAGTTGGTGTATTTAAAGTTTTTAGTTGGTGAATGTAATGTTGTTAGTTGGTGTATTTATAGTTTTTAGTTGGTGCATGTAATGTTGTTAGTTGGTGCATGTAATGTTGTTAGTTGGTGCATGTAATGTTGTTAGTTGGTGCATGTAATGTTGTTAGTTGGTGTATTTAAAGTTTTTAGCTGGTGCATGTAATATTGTTTGTTGGTGCATGTAATGTTATTGGTTGGTGTATGTAATGTTGTTAGTTGGTGCATGTAATGTTGTTAGTTGGTGCATGTAATGTTGTTAGTTGGTGTATTTAAAGTTTTTAGTTGGTGTATGTAATGTTGTTAGTTGAGGTATTTAAAGTTTTTAGTTGGTGTATGTAATGTTGTTAGTTGGTGTATTTAAAGTTTTTAGTTGTTGTAAGTAATGGTGTTAGTTGGTGTATGTAATGTTGTTAGTTGGTGTATGTAATGGTGTTAGTTGGTGTATTTATAGTTTTTAGTTGGTGAATTTAATGTTGTTAGTTGGTGTATTTAAAGTTTTTAGTTTGTGAATGTAATGTTGTTAGTTGAGGTATTTAAAGTTTTTAGTTGGTGTATGTAATGATGTTAGTTGGTGTAGGTTATGTTTTAGTTAGTATATGTAATGTTGTTAGTTGGTATAGGTAATGTTGTTAGTTGGTGTATGTAATGTTGTTAGTTTGTGTATGTAATGTTGTTAGTTGGTGTATGCAATGTTGTTAGTTGGTGTATGTAATGTTGTTAGTTGGTGAATGTAATGTTGTTAGTTGGTGTATGAAATGTTGTTATTTGGTGTATGTAATGTTGTTAGTTGGTGTATGTAATGTTGTTAGTTGGTGTATATAATGTTGTTAGTTGGTGTATTTAAAGTTTTTAGTTGGTGAATGTAATGTTGTTAGTTGGTGTATTTAAAGTTTTTAGTTGGTGAATGTATTGTTGTTAGTTGGTCTATTTAAAGTTTTTAGTTGGTGCATGTAATGTTGTTAGTTGGTGTATGTAATGTTGTTAGTTGGTGTATTTAAAGTTTTTAGTTTGTGAATGTAATGTTGTTAGGTTGTGTATTTAAATTTTTTAGTTGGTGAATGTAATGTTGTTAGTTGGTGTATTTATAGTTTTTAGTTGGTGTATGTAATGTTGTTAGTTGGTGTATTTAAAGTTTTTAGTTGGTGAATGTATTGGTTGTTAGTTGGTGTATTTAAAGTTTTTAGTTGGTGAATGTAATGTTGTTAGTTGGTGTATTTAAAGTTTTTAGTT
>CAXITT010000252.1:945451-1019149 GCA_964033795.1 Lymnaea stagnalis | reverse complement strand
AAAAAAACAACTGTTGGCCATTCTTTATTAACAGCAAGCATTGTTAATAATTAAACGCTTTCAAATAAATGATAGCTCACTTTTATTTGGACATACACAAACAAAATGTTAAGTAACCTTGCAAGGATTATGAAGGATAATTAGTATACAATGTGAGTCCTAACTGTTAACTTCATTTTTTAATCACTGCATCTGGTCTCATGGCATTAAAGGATAACTTCACATGGCAGTACGCAGGTTACCAAATGTCACTTTCAACTGGCAGGATTAAGGGTACTAAATGCCACTTTCAACTGCCTGAAATTACGGTGCCAATTGGCACTTGCATCTTGCAGGACACTTTGTACCAAATGATACTGTTAACTGGCTAGACGCAGGGTGTCAAATGCCACTTGTATAGAGAACATATTTCAAGTGGCCGATACATCGGTTTGAACCGAGCGCTCAATTGACTATAGATTTGAAACACAATCTGGTAAATATAATATTACTATATGTAAATATTTTTGTTAATGGAATAAATTTTGCGTATTAATCAATCAATGATAGTACATGCAGACATTGCATATGAATGATGTCGTAGATGCACATGTACATGAATTTGTAGTTTCTGTTACAGATGCATTTTTATATGTAGATATAGCTGTAGTTGTAGATGTAATTGAAGAAATAGTAAATGTAGTTTTTGTAATTGTATTTTTACATGTAATGTATTTGTATTCATACCTTTGGAGGGAATTGTAATTTTCTTTGCAGAAGCAGGTGTGCTTGATTCGGTAAATGTAGGTTTGAAGCTTACTTGAAGTTGTAACTTTATTTTTAATTTGAGGTCTTTAAAATTTTGTTGTACTATAAGCTACAATAGCAAATGTCGCTGTAGTGTAGTTTTTTTATATGTATATACAGTTGTAGTTGATGTAGTAGCAGATCTAATAGATTTTTTTTTTTTAAATTTAGGTTGACTATTTATGGAGGGTACAGAAAAAACAGTAATTATACAGTCTATACTAGGACACCATGATAATAGCAGAAATAAAATGTGTAGGCTACGCTGGGCAGGACATTTAAAAAGATTGCAAAATGACAAAGTTGAGTAAAGAGGGTACCTCACTAAAATCGGACAATGGCTCAAATGCAGATCTAAGCTTAGATTGATGCATGATGTGGAAAAAGATATACAGAAGATGGTAACCAGAACATGGAAAAGAAAAGCATTAGTTAAGTCTGTTTGAAAGCTAATAGTGAGTCAGGACAAATACTTACATGGACTTTAGTGCGAACGGTATGTATATTATTGTAGATGTGGTTGTAAATATGTGAATGTAGTTATTGATATATTTGTAAATATAATTAATTTAGCTGTAGTTGTAGCTTTGGTTGTACTTGTAGTTGTAGTTGTTGAAGTTGAAGATGTAATTCCTTTTTTATATTTAGTGAGAGTGGTAGCCTACGCTCTGCACTTAAAAGAGGAGAATGAAGAAGATACACCACTTAAGCCCCAGAGGAAACGGCTTAAAGGTATCGATATTATTGTAGATGTAGTTGTAAATATGTTAATGTAGTTGTTGCTATATTTGTACATATTTTTAATGTAGCTGTAGTGGTAGCTTTGGTTGTAGATGCATTTATTTTTTTTGTAGTTGTACTTACATATGTACTTGCAGTGTTGTAGTTGATGAAGTTGAAGATGTAATTCCTTGTTTAAGCTACGCTCGGCAGGACGTTAGAAAGAATTCCAAATGAAAGAGGGGAGTAAAGAGGTCACACCACGTAAACACCAGAGAAACGGCTTAAAGGTAAACCTAAGCATAGATAGATAAATGTTGTGGTGAAAGATCTACAGAAGCTGGGAGCCAAAGCATGGAAAAGAAAACCTTTAGTTAAGTCTGAGTGTGAAGCAGGCCAAAGACTTACATGAACTTAAGTGCGAAGGGTATGGGTGTTGTAGTATATGTATTTGTTGTTATATATATATTATATATATAGATGTAGTTGTACAAACAATTTTACATATAGTTTACATAGCTTTGGTTGTAGATACATTTGTTTTGTAGTTGTGGTTGTGGCCCTACTTGTGGTAGTTGTTTTGATTTGAAACAGATTTAATGTTATCTTTCATTTTATTCAAAGTTTTAGATTTAGTTGTAGTTTTTGTTGCAGTTGTTCATGCGGTTATAAGTGTATTTGTAGTTATAGTGCTTTTCGTGTTTTGTAGCTGTATAAGTAGCTGTAGTTTTAGATACATGTTCCATTGTAGATGTAGTTACAGTTGTGGGAGTAGATGCAAAAGTATTTTTTCATTGATATAGATAACCATGAAGTTCATGATTTATATTAAAATTTAGATCAAGGGTAGGCTACGCTCAGCAGGGCACTGGAAAGAATTGCAAATAAAAGAGGGGAGTGTAGAGGGTACATCACGAAAACTACAGAGAAAACGGCTCAAAGACATACCTACGCTTTAATGGATAGATGGTTTGGAAAAAGGTCTACAGAAGCTTGGAACCAAAGCATGGAAAAGGAAAGCATTAGTTAAGTCTGAGTTAAAGGTAATAGTGAAGCGGGCCAAAGCCTTACATGGACTTTAGTTTGATCGGTAAGGATATTATTGTAGACAATTAAGTGGTACAAATGTCAATGGATTTTTTAATTTAATTTGTAAATATAGTTTTTGTAGTTGTATTGTTAGCTTTGGTTGTAGATGCAGCTGTTTTTTGCTTACTTTGAGTAGATGTACCTATAGTTTTTGTAGTTGTATTGTTAGCTTTGGTTGTAGATGCAGCTGTTTTTTTTGCTTAGTTTGAGTAGATGTACCTATAGTTTTTGTTAGTGCAGTTAAAGATGTAATCCCTGTTTTTTTATATTTTGTTAAATGGTAGGCTACGAAAAGCAGGACTTTTCAGTATCTTTAGTTTAGTTTGAGTAGATGTACATATAACTCCCGTAGATATACATACAGTAGTAGTTAATATAGTTAAAGAAATAATTCATGTGTTATATTTGCAGATAGGCAGTACATTTAGAGCCAACAAAAAAGGAAATGAAGAGAGTACTTAACTTAAACCCCTAGGGTAAAAAGGACTCAAATGAATACCTAAGCTTCGATGGATAGATGTTGTGGAAAAAGATCTACAGATGCTGGGAATCGATGTATGAAACGGAAAAGTATTAGGACTCAGTGGAAGGTAGTAGTGAGATGTATATGTAGTTGTACCTTTTGTTACGGTTAAATGCAGTTTTAGATTTATTTGTAGTTGTAAATGCTCTTCATGTATTTCTAGCTAAGGATGTTAATGTAGTTCCATTACAAAAGTACTTTTCGTATATAGAAGAGACATTTTTTTAAAGAAATAATTCATGTGTTATATTTGCCGATAGGCAGTACATTTAGAGCCAACCAAAAAGGAAATGAAGAGAGTACTTAACTTAAACCCCTGGGGTAAAAAGGACTCAAATGAATACCTAAGCTTCGATGGATAGATGTTGTGGAAAAAGATCTACAGAAGCTGGGAATCAATGTATGAAACGGAAAAGTATTAGGGCTCAGTGGAAGGTAGTTGTGAGATGTATATGTAGTTGTATCTTTTGTTACGGTTAAATGCAGTTTTAGATTTATTTGTAGTTGTAAATGCTCTTCATGTATTTCTAGCTAAGGATGTTAATGTAGTTCCATTACAAAAGTATTTTTTGTATATAGAGAAGACATTTTGTATGTATATATATGTGTACCTCTATTTGTTGCAGTTGCAGTTGTAGACATATTTGCCTGTTTAGATGAAGTTTTTTTTATGTTATTTACGATGTTGATTCTGTTGTTGTAATTTCAGCTTTAGAGGAGCTGTAATTTTATTTGCAGTTGGCAAATATTGATTTAATTGCTGTTTCAGAAGTAGTTTTTGTATATGTATGAGTAGATTGTTATGTCCATAGAGTTGTGCCTTTATTAGTATTCATACCTCATTATGAAGTTATTGTTTCAGTTGCATTTATAGAGATATTCGGCGTTGCAGATGTAGTTATTGGTGGCATTTAATATGTAGAAATAGTTTCTGTAACTGTAGCTTTAGGGGTAGATCTAATTTATTTGCAGTTCCAAAATCTAGTTGCAGTTGCCATCATAGAAGTAATTGTTATATGTTTTGGAGAAGTTTAGATGTGTATATAGTTGTACCTCAATTTGAAGTTATCCATCTTTATGTAGCTGTAACTTATGTGACAGTTTGCCGGTGTAGATGTAGTTATTGATGTATATTTTGTTATTGTAGCTTTAAGAGTAGGTGTAATTTTATTTGCAATTGCAAAATGTAGATATAGTTACCGTTGAAGAAGTAATTTTGGTATATGTAGGAGAAGTTGTATATTTATATATAGTTCTATTTGTAGTTATAGAAGTAGTTTTGGTAAATTTACTGTAAGAATTATATGTCCATATAGTTGAAGTAATAGTTCAAGTTGCAATTGCAGATATATTTGCCGATTTAGAAGGAGTTATTAATGTTCTCTGCGATGTAGATATTTTTCTTGTAGATGTAGCTTGAGAAGTATGTGTAATTTTATTTCTCGTTGCAAATGTAAATGTAGTTGCCTTTGTAGTAATTATTGTAGATGTAAGAGAAGTTCTATATGCATGTATAAGTGCACCTCTTTTTGTAGGTATCTCTTTTTATGTAATCTTTTGATGTAGTTATAGTTTTAGTTGCAGTTGCAGATATATTTCCGATGTAAATTTAGATATATTGGTTTTCAGCGATGTAGATTTCTTCCTGTAATTTTAGCTTGATCTTTACGTGTAATTATATTTGCAGTCCAAATGTAGAAGTAGCTGCCGTTATAGAAATAGTTGTTGTTAATGTATGAGAAGTTTTGTAATTCATGTATAGGTTTACCTCTATTTGTAGTTATCTCTCTTTATGTGGTTATAGTTTTATTTGCCTTTGCAGATATATTTGACGATGTAGATGTAGTTAAGTTGCAGTGGTACATGCATTTCTATATTTTTATTTGTTGATATAGTGCCCTTCATATATGTGTAGCTATAGAATCAGTTGATAAGTTTTTAGATACATGCAGAATTGTAGATACAGTTGCAGTTGTAGAGTAGATGCAAAAGTAATTTTGTAAAAGATGTAGTTAAGGATGTAATTTGTTTTATATTTCGGCCAATGGATAGGCTACGCTTGGTATGACATTTAGAAAGAATTCCCAGAGGAAACGGCACAAAATCATACCTAAACGTTGATGGATAGATGTTGGTGAAATTTTTTTACAGAAGCCGTAAACTGAAGCATTGAAAAGACAAGCATTAGTTTAGTCTGAGTGGAAGGTAGTAGTGAGGTAGTCCAAAGAATTGTATGGGGTTTAGCACTATCGTGTTGGATATTGTTGTAGATTTAGTATGTACATTTCAATTTACATATAGTTGTGGTTGGTGTAGTTNGTTTTATATTTCGGCCAATGGATAGGCTACGCTTGGTATGACATTTAGAAAGAATTCCCAGAGGAAACGGCACAAAATCATACCTAAACGTTGATGGATAGATGTTGGTGAAATTTTTTTACAGAAGCCGTAAACTGAAGCATTGAAAAGACAAGCATTAGTTTAGTCTGAGTGGAAGGTAGTAGTGAGGTAGTCCAAAGAATTGTATGGGGTTTAGCACTATCGTGTTGGATATTGTTGTAGATTTAGTATGTACATTTCAATTTACATATAGTTGTGGTTGGTGTAGTTAAAGATGAAATTTCTGTTTCATATTTAGGACAAGGTGTAGGCTACGCTCCGCATGACACTTAAAGGGAATTCCAAATGAAAGAGGGGAGTGAAACGGAACATCACGTAACACCAGAGGAAACGGCTCAAAGTCATCCCTTAACAGCAAGGGATAGTTGCTGTTGGAAAAGTTCTAAATAAGCTGGCAACCGAAGCATGAAAAAGACAAGCATTAGTTAGGTCTGAGTGGAAGGTAGTAGTAAAGCAGCCAAAGCCTTTAAGGGGCGGTAGGGCCAACAGGATGGATACTGTTGTAGATGCAGTTGTTGTTGCATATGAAAAGTAGTTGATGATTTGTAAATGTAGTTTTATTTAGCTGTAGTTGTAGCTTTGGTTGTAGTCGCATTTATTTTTGTAAGTGTACTGATATCTATTCTTGTTGGTGTAATTGATTCAATTTGATATAGTTTTATTTGTAGCTTTGATTTTTATTTAGTTGTACCTGCATTTTTAGCTGTAGTTGTAGCTTTTGTTTAGTTTTAGTAGATGTAACTTCAGTAGATGTGCCTATAGTTGGAGTTTATATAGTTTAAGATGTAATTCCTGTTTTATTATTAGGACAAGGAGTGGACTATATTCGACAGTACACTTCAAGATAAAGTCAACTGATAAAAGGCAATGAAGATGGTACTTTACCTAAACCCCAGAGGAAGAAGGCTCAAATTATACCTTATCTTAGTTGGATAGATGTTGTGGAAAAAAATCTACAGAAGCTGGGAACCAGGGCATGGTCAAGAAAGTCATAAGTTAGGTATAAGTGGAAGGTAGGAGTGAGTTTTACATGACATTGTAGCTTTTGTTAATGCTACATGAATAGTTTGTATGTACATATAGCTTTAATAGTTTTGAAGTTATCTTTTCAAGAAAGTCATAAGTTAGGTATAAGTGGAAGGTAGGAGTGAGTTTTACATGACATTGTAGCTTTTGTTAATGCTACATGAATAGTTTGTATGTACATATAGCTTTAATAGTTTTGAAGTTATCTTTCGTTGTGTAGTTATTATTTTGGTTGCAGTTTTGGACAACAGATTGGTTACACTTTGGTTCCACTTTTGCTAGACTTTGACTAGAATTTGGTAACACTTTGCTTATTCTTTGTTAAATTTTGGCTGAATTTTGGATACACTTTGCTTTGTTTACACTTTAATTACACTTTGGTTCCACTTTTGCTAAACTTTGATTAGAAATTGGTGACACTTTGAATACACTTTGGTTGCACTTTGGTTACACTTGGACTACACTTAGGATACACATTGGTTACACTTGGACTACACTTTGGTTACGCTTTGACTACACTTTGATTACACATTGGTTACACTTTGGTTACACTTTGACTACATTTTGGTTACGCATTGGTTAAGCTTTGACTACACTTTGGTTACACTTTGGTAAACTTTGGTAAACTTTGGTAAACTTTGGTTACACTTTGGTTACAATTTGGTTACAATTTGAATAAACTTTAGTTACACTTTGGTTACACTTTGACTACACTTTGGTTACAGTTTGGTTACACTTTAACTACCATTTTGTTACACATTGGTTACACTTTGACTACACTTTGGTTACACTTTGACTACACTTTGGTTAAACTTTGATTACAATTTGACTACACTTTGGTTACACATTGGTTACACTTTGGTTACACTTTGACTACACTTTGGTTGCACTTTGGTTACAATTTGACTACACTTTGGTTACACATTGGTTACACTTTAGTTACACTTTGACTACACTTTGGTTGCACTTTGACTACACTTTGGTTACACTTTGGTTACACTTTGGTTACACTTTGGTTACACTTTGACTACATTTTGACTACACTTCGGTTACACTTTGGTTACACTTTTACTACACTTTGGTTACACTTTGGTTACACTTTGGTTACATTTTGGTTATACATTGGTTAAATTTTGGTTACACTTTGACTACACTTTGGTTACACTTTGACTACACTTTCCTTAGACTTTGACTACACTTTGTTTACACATTGGTTACACTTTGGCTACATTTTCGTCACATTTTGGTTACACTTTGACTACATTTTTGTTATATTTTTGTTACATATTGGTTACACTTTGGTTACACTTTGACTACACTTTGGTTACACTTTGACTACACTTTTGTTACACTTTGACTACACTTTGGTTATACTTTGACTACACTTTGGTTACACTTTGACAACACTTGGGATAAAATTTGAATACACTTTGGTTACACGTTGACTAAACTTTGGTTACACTTTGGTTACACTTTCGTTAGGCTTTGGTTACACTTTTACTACACTTTGGTTACACTTTGACTACACTTTATGTACACTTTGTTTACTTTTTTGATACACTTTGACAATACTTTGTTTACACTTTTGTTACACTTTGGTTACACTTTGGTTACACTTTGGTTACACTTTGGTTACACTTTGGTTACACTTTGACTACACTTTGGTTACACATTGGTTACACTTTGGTTACACTTTGGTTACACTTATGGTTACACTTTGACTAGACTTTGGTTACACTTTGACTACACTTTGGTTTCAATTTGTTTACACTTTGGTTACATTTTGGATACACTTTGGTTACACTTTGGTTACACTTTTGTTTCCCTTTGACTACACTTTGATTACACTTTGGTTACACTTTGACTACACTTCGGTTACACTTTGACTACACTTTGGTTACACTTTGGTTACACTTTGACTACACTTTGGTTACACTTTGACTACACTTTGGTTACACTTTGACTACACTTTGGTTACAATTTGACTACACTTTGGTTAATTTTTTACTACACTTTGATTACAGTTTGGTTACACATTGACTACACTTTGGTTACACATTGGTTATACTTTGATTACACTTTGGTTACACTTTGACTACACTTTGGTTACACTTTGGTTACACTTTGGTTACTGTTGGGTTACACTTATGTTACACTTTGGTTACACTTTGGTTAAATTTTGACTAAACTTTGGTTACTCTTTGTTTACACTTTGGTAACACTTTGGTTACACTTTGACTACACTTTGGTTGCACTTTTGTTACACTTTGGTTAAACTTTTGTTACACATTTGTTAAACTTTGGTTACAGTTTGTTTTCTCTTTGGTTACACTTTGACTACAATTATGTTACACTTTCGTTACACTTTAACTACACTTTGACTACACTTTGGTTACACTTTGGTTACACATTGACTACACTTTGGTTACACTTTGACTACATTTCCGTTACACTTTGGTTTCACTTTGACTACACTTTGGTTACAATTTGACTACACTTTGGTTACATTTTTATTACACTTTGGTTACACTTTGGTTACATTTTAATTACACTTTGACTATACTTTGGTCACACTTTAGTTTTCCTTTGACTACACTTCGGTGCACTTTGGTTACACTTTGACTACCTTGGTTTGTAATCATTTACCTTGAATGTTAATCATATCCCTTGGATGTTAATCATGTCTCTTAATTGGTAATCATCTACCTTGGATGGTAATCATATCCCTTGAATTGTAATCATCTACTTTGGAATTTAAGCATCTACATTGGATGGTAATCATCTACCTTAGATTGTAATCATCTACCTTTGATGGTACTCATTTAACTTGGATGGTAAATATATAAATGAGATTGTAATCATCTACATTGGATGGTTATTCATATAGCTTGGATGATTATAATCTACCTTGGATGGTTCTTAAATACCTTGAATGTGATCATACTCCTAGTATTGTAATCATCTACCTTGGACGGTACTCATCTACATTGGAGGTTAATCATATCTATTGGATGGTAATCATTTAGCTTGGATGTTAATCATATGCATTGGATTATAATCATCTACCTTGGATGGTTATCATATCTTTTGGACGGTAATCATCTACTTTGGACTGTAATCATCTATGTTGGATGACAATCATCTAACTTAGATGGTAATCTTATCCCTTGGATGGTAATTATCTACTTTGAAACGTAATTATCTACCTTGGATTGTAATCATCTACCTTGGATGTAATCATCTATCTTGGAATGTTATCATCTACCTTGGGAGGTAATCATCTACCTTGGATGGTAATCAGATCCCTTGATGGTAATCAGTTCGCATGGATGGTAATCATCTGCCTTGGATGCTAATCAAATCCCTTGGATAGTCATCATCTACCATGGAGGGTTTCATACGTTGGATGGTATTCATATCTTTGATTGTAATCATATCCTTGGATGGCATTATTATCAGTTGGAATGTGATCATCTACCTTGGATGGTAATCATCTACGTTGTAAGGTAATCATCTACTTTGGATGGTAATCATCTACCCTGGATAGTAATCATTTACATTGGATGTTTTTCATATCCGTTGGATGGTTATCATTTACTTTGGATGGTTATCATCTATCTTGGATTGTAATCATACCATTTGTCTTGTAATTATTCCCTTGGATTGTAATCATCTACCTCAGTAAGTAAACATATACTTTGGATGGTAATCATCTACATTGGATAACAATCGTAACCCTTGAATGGTAATAAACTTCATTGGATGGTTATCATTTAACTTAGATGATAATCATCTATCTTGGATGTTAATCATACCCTTTTTTGGCAATAGTCTACCTTGGATGATAATCATATCCTTTGAATTATAATAATCTAACTTGGATGGTAATCTTCTACCTTGGATGGTATTATTTTCTTTGGATTGTAATCATCTACCTTGAAATGTTATCATCTACATTGGATGGTAATCATCTACCTTGGATGTAATCTTCTATCTTGGAATGTTATCGTCTACCTTTAAAGATAATCATCTGACTTGCATGGTAATCAGATCCCTTGGATGGTAATCAGATCCCTTGGATAGTAATCATAAGCATTAGATGGTAATCATCCACCTTGTTTGGTAATCATATCCCTTGGATGGTAATCATTTTCTTTGGATTGTAATCATCTACCTTGAAATGTGATGATCTGCATTGGATGGTAATTATCTACCTTGGATGGTAATCATCTTACTTGATTGGTACTCATCTACCTTGTATGGTAATCATCTAGCTTGGATGATAATTTTCTCCCTTGGATTGTAATCATACCCCTAATATGGTAATCATCTACATTGAAAGGTAATCATCTACCTTGGATGGCAATTATCTACGTTGGATGATATTCATATCCAATGGATGGTAATCATCTACCTTGGATGGTAATCATATCCCTTGGATTGTAATCATCTACCTTGGATGGTAATCATCTACCTTGGATGGTAATCATTTACCTTGGTTTATAATCATATCCCTTGCAAGGTAATAATCTGCTATGGATGTTAATTATGTACCTTGGAAGGTAATCATATCCCTAGCATGGTTAACATCTACCTTGGATCTTAATCATATCCATTGGATGGTAATAATCTACCCTGGATGGTAATCATATCCCTTGGATGTTAATCATCTACCAAAGATTGTAATCATATCCCATTGATGGTAATCATCTACCTTGGATGGTAATCATCTACCTTGGATGGTAATCATCTACCTTGGATGTATTCATATCCGTTTGATGGTAATCATCTACCTTGATGGTAAACATCTACCTTGGATGATAATCATCTACCTTGGATGGTATTCATATCCTTTGGATGGTAATCAACTACCTTGGATGGTAATCAACTACCTTGGATGGTAATAATCTATCTTGGATGTTAATTATCAACCTTGGTAGGTAATCATATTCCTTGGATGGTAATCATCTACTTTGGATGGTAATCATCTACCTTAGAGGGTAATCATATCCATTGATAGGTAATAATCTACCTAGGATGGTAATCATTTACTTTTGATGGTAATCATTTACCTTGAAAACCTCATATACCTTGGGTGTAATCGACTACCTTTTATGGTAATGATCTACCTTGGATGATAATAATCTACTTTAGATGGTAATCATATCCCTTGGATGGTAATAATCTACATTGGATGGTAATCATCTTACTTGGATAGTAATCATCTACCTTGGATGTTAATCGTATCCCTTGGATGTTAATCATATCACTTGGATGGCAACATCTACCTTTGATGGTAATCATTTTCTTTGGATGGTTATCATCTACCATAGATGGTAGTCATATCCCTTTGATGGTAATTATCTGCCTTGGATTGTAATCATATCCCTTGGATGTAATAATATCCCTTGGATGGTAATCATCTACCTTAAATGGTAATGATATCCCTTGAATGGTAATCATAACCCTTGGAATTGTAAACATCTGCCTTGGATTGTAAACATCAACCTTGGATGGTAAACATCTACCTTGGATTGTAATCATATACTTTATATGTTAATCATCTACCAAGGATAGTAATAATATGCCGTGGATTGCAATCATCTACTGCTGACGGAAATCAACTTCCTAGGGTGGTAATCATCTACCTTGAATGGTAATCATTTACTTTGGACGGTAATAATCTACCTTGGATGCTAATTGTAAGCCTTAGAATGATATTCATCTACATTAGATGTTAATCATATCACTAGGTTGGTAATAATCTAGCTTGGATGATAATCTTATCCCTTTGACGGTAATAAACTACTTTTCATGGTAATCATCTGCCTTCGATGGTAATCATCTATTGTGGATGGTAATCATCTACTTTGGATAATAAGCATCTACTTTGGATGGTAATAATCTGCTTTGGAAGTAAGAATATTCCTTGATTGCAATCATCTACCTTGGAAGGTAATCATGTCCCTTGATGTAAATCATCTACCTTGGATGGTAATCATATCACTTGAATGGTAAACTTGTACCTTTGGATGGTAATCATATCCTTTGGATAAAAATCATCTAACATGGATGGTAATCATCTACCTTGGATTATACTCATCTGCCTTGGGAGATAATCATCTTCCTTGGATAATAATCAGATCCCTTGGATGGTAATCAGATCCCTTGGATGGTAATCAAATCCCTTGGATGATAATCATCAATTTTGGATGGTAATCATCTAACTTGGATGGAAATCATCTACCTTGGATGGTAATTATATCCCATGGATGGTAATCAAATCTCTTGGATGGTCATCATCTACCATGGAGGGTATCATATCCCTTCGATGGTTATCATCTACCTTGAATGGTAATCATATCCCTTGGATGCTAATCATATCTCTTGAGTGGTTATCATCTACCTTGAATGATAATCATATCCAATGAATTGTAATCATCTACCTTGGATGATAATCTTCTACCTTTAATGGTAATCATCTCCCTTGAAATTTAATCATCTACAATGGATGATAATCATTTTCCTTGGATGGTAATCATCTACCTTGGTTGGTAATCATCTACCTTGAATGATAATCATATCCCATGAATTGTAATCATCTACCTTGGATGATAATCTTCTACCTTGGATGGTAATCATCTCCCTTGAAATTTAATCATCTACAATGGATGATAATCATTTACCTTGGATGGTAATAATCTACCTTGGATGGTACTCATCTACCTTGGATGGTACTCATCTACCTTGGATGGTAATCATATAGCTTGGATGGTAATATTTACCTGAATGGTAATTATATACCTTTTGATGTAATCATATCCATTGGGTGGTACTCATTTAGCTTTGATGGTAATCATCTACCTTGGTTGGTAATCATAATTCTTGGATGGTAATCATGTACTTTGAATTGTAATCATCTACCTTGGATGGTACTCATCTACCTAAAATGTTAATCATCTACCTTGTATGTAAATTATCTATTTTGGATGGTAATCATCTTCGTAGAAAGGTAATCATATCCCTTGATTGTTATAATCTACCTTGGATGCTTATTATATCACTTGGATGGTAACCATCTACCTTGGTTGGTAAACATATCCCTTGGATTGTAATCATCTACCAAAGATGGTAATCACATTTCTTGGATGATAATCATCTAGATTGGATGGATTTCATATTCTTGCATTGTAATCATATCCCTTGGATCGTAGTAATATCCCTTGGATGGTGATCATCTACCTTGGAGGGTAATCATCTACCTTGCATGGTACACATCTACGATGGATGGTAATCATCTAGTTTGTATGGTAATCATCTACCTTGGAATGTAATCATCTACCTTGGATAGTAATCATTTACATTTGATGGTATTCATATCCGTTGGATGGTAATCATATCCCTTGGATGGTAATCATCTACCTTGTATAATAATCATAACACTTGAAATGTAAAAAGCTTTCTCGGATTGTTATCATCTAGCTTGGATTATAATCATCTACCTTGGATGTTAATCATATCCCTTTAATTGTAATATTCTACCTTTGGAATGTAATCATATCCCTTGAATGGTAATCATGTAACTTTGGATGGTAATCATATCCTTTGGATAGTAATCATCTAACATGCATGGTAATTATCTACCTTGGATTATACTCATCTACCTTGGATGGTAATCATCTACCTTGGATGGTAATTATATCCCTTGGATGTAATCATATTACTTGGATGATATCATTTACCTTTGATGGTAATCATTTTCTCTGGATGATTATCATCTACCATAGATGGTAATCATATCCCTTTGATGGTGATCATCAACCTTTGATGGTAATCATCAACCTTGGATTGTAATCACATCCCTTGGATGTAATAATATCCCTTGAATGGTAATCATCTTTCTTGGACGGTAATTATCAATTTTGGATGTAATCATCTACGTTTGATGGTAATCATATCTTATGAATGGTAATCATCTACCTTGGATTGTAATCATTTACCTTTGATGGTAATCATTTAACTTACAAAACTCATATACCTATGGTGTAATCATCTACCTTGTATGGTAATAATCTACCTTGGATGATAATCATCTACTTTAGAGGGTAATCATATCCCTTGGATGCTAATCATCTACTTTTGATATAATCATCTACCTTTGATGGAAATCATACCCCTTAAATGGTAATCATCTACCTTGGATGGTTATCATTTACCTTTTATGGTAATCATTTAACTTAAAAAACTCATATACCTTGGGTGTAATCATCTACCTTGTATGGTAATGATCTACCTTGGATGATAAACATTTACTTTAGATGGTAATCATATCCCTTGGATTGTAATAATCTACTTTGGATGTAAACATCTACTTTAGATGGTAATCATATCCCTTGGGTGGTAATCATCTACCTTCGATGGTAATCATCTACCTTTGATAGTAATCATCTACCTTTGATGGTAATCATTTTCTTTGGATGGTTATCATCTACCATAGATGGTAATCATATCACTTTGATGGTAACACTCTACCTTTGATGCTAATCATATCCATTAAATTGTAATCATCTACCTTTGGATGGTAATCATGTCCCTTGAATGGTAATTACCTACTTGGATGGTAATCTTCTACCTTGGTTGGTAATCATTTTTCTTTAATAGTAATCATCTTTCTTGCGTGGTAATAATCTACATTTGATGGTAATCACATATGATGGATGGTAATCATCTACCTTGGATGTTAATTATCTACCTTGGATGGTTATCATCTACTTTGGATGGTATTCATATCCGTTGGATGGTAATTATCTTCCTTGGTTGGTAATCATATACCTCGGATGTTAATAATCTACCTTGGATGGTAATCATCTACCTTAAATGGTTATAATCTAACTTGGATGGTAATAATCTACCTTGGATGTTAATCGTATCCCTGGGTTTGTAATCGTATCATTTGGATGGTATCAACTACCTTTGATGGTAATCATTTTCTTTGGATGGTTATCATCTACCATAGATGGTAATCATATCCCTTTGATGGTAATCATCTACCTTGGATTGTAATCATATCCCTTCGATGTAACAATATCCCTTGGTTGGTAATCATCTACCTTGGATGGTTATGATATCCCTTGAATGGTAATCATAACTCTTGGAATTTGGAACATCTACCTTGGATGGTAATCATCTACCTTGGATGGTAATCATCTTTCTTGGATGGTACTTATCTACCTTGGATGGTATTTTTTAGTTTGTATGGTAATCATCTAGCTTGGATGGTAATCATCTAGCTTGGATGGTAATCATGTACCTTGGATGGTAATAATCTACCTTTGATGGTAATCATATCCCTTGGATTGTTATCATCTACCTTGCTTGGTAATCACATACCTTGGATGGTAAAAATCTACCTTGGATTGTAATTATCCACCTTGGTAGGTAATCATATCCCTTGGATGGTAATCATCTACTTTGGATGTAATCATCTACCTTTAATGGTAATCATATCCCTGGATTGGTAATCATCTACCTTGGATGGTAATCATTTAACTTTGATGATAATCATTTACCTTAAAAAACTCATATACCTTGGGTGTAATCATCTACCTTGTATGGTAATGATCTACCTTGGATGATAATCATCTACTTTAGATGGTAATCATATCCCTTGGATGGTAATCATCTACTTTGGACGGTAATCATCTACCTTGGATGGTAATCATCAACCTTGGATGTTAATCGAATCCCTTGGATGTAATCATATCACTTGGATGGTATCATCTACCTTTGATGGTAATCATTTTCTTTGGATGGTTAACATCTACCATAGATGGTAATCATATCCCTTTGATGTTAATCATCTACCTTGGATTGTAATCATATCCCTTGGATGTTATAATATCACTTGGATGGTAATCATCTACCTTGGATGGTAATTATCTACTTTGGATATAATCATCTACCTTTGATGCTAATCATACCCCTTGAATGGTAATGATCTACCTTGGGTGGTAATCATTTACCTTTGATGGTAATCATTTACCTTAAAAACTCATATACCTTTGGTGTAATCATCTATCTTGTATGGTAATGATCTACCTTGGATGATAATCATCTGCTTTAGATGGTAATCATATACCTTGGATGGTAATCATCTACCTTGGATGTAATCATCTACCTTGGATGGTAATCATCTACCTTGGATTTTAATCGTATCACTTGGTTGTAATCATATCACTTGGATGGTATCATCTACTTTTGATGGTAATCATTTGCTTTGGATGGTTATCAGCTACCATAGATGGTAATCATATCCCTTTGATGGTAATGATCTACCTTGGATTTTAATCATATCCCTTGATGATGATTATCTACCTTTGATGGTAATCAAATCCCTTGGATGTTAATTATCTACCTTGAATGGTACTTATCTACCTTTGGTGTCAATCATCTACCTTGTATGGTAATAATCTACCTTGGATGAAAATTATCTACTTTAGCTTTAATCATATCCCTTGGATGGTAATCATCTACCTTGGATGGTAATCATATTCCTTGGATGGTACTCATCTACCTTGGATGGTAATCATCTACCTTGGATGGTAATCATGTGCCTTGGATGGTAATGATATCCCTTGAATGGTAATCATAACCCTTGGAATTGTGAACATCTACCTTGGATGGTAAACATCTACCTTGGATGGTAAACATCTACCTTGGATTGTAATCATATACCTTGGATGTTTATCATCTACCAAGGATAGTAATACTTTTTAATATAGTAATACTGATTATACTTGCATATCACCATTGCTGGTAATCAACTACCTTAGATGGCAATCATATCCCTTGGACTGCATACATTTCAATCATTTAATGTATTGAATTAAATAGAACATTTCGCCCAAAATAAGTGCCCCAAACCACTGTGCCTCCACGGCGCACCACCCCTTAGCAGAAATAATGATTCCCAAGTAAATGCAAAATTTATTTCTATCCAAGTGAAAGTGTCTGTCCAATGAGCTTCACCTGTGCTAACGTTGAGTTTTTTAGGTATGATCTGCCAGCTAAAAAAGTAAACAATGATGTCATGCTTGAGTGGTGTTGTCACAAAACTTCGCATTTGTAGAAAATAGTTTCCTTTCAATTCCAATCTGAGCATTGTCCAATATTTCCTAATGAATTGCTGTTGACATTGAATTATGAAAGGTAATTGGATAAACGTTTGCCTATTAGGGTTTCAGAAACAAAAAAAGAAACCATAATTTATATTTTTAATAATCGTCTCCCCTTATCCCCCAGTCACCAATGTTGTGAGCTTTTTGTGTGTTAATTCTTGACAGAAAAAGTGTAGTTGGATTGATCTCCTAGTCCTCAGCAAGGGGTCACTGTTATGAGTTGTAGTGGTGTGTTTTTCAAACTAATGTGTTCAGCGTGCATATTTTGAGCTTTTCCTTGGAGGTATCAAGTCTTTTTTCTGTCAAGTAAGTCAATGCTTTTTGTAAAAACCCATCTTGTGTTTTTATCAGGATAAGTATGATGAAAAAAACAAAACTGTTTGCCATTCTTAGTAATAGCAAACATCGTTAATGATTAAACGCTTTCAAATAAATGATAACTCAATTTTATTTGGACATTCACATTGCTAGGAATATAAAGGATAATTAATATACAATGTGTGTCCTAGCTGTTAATTTAATTTCTTATTTAATGCTACTGGTCTAATGGCATTAAAGGATGACTTTACGTGGCAGGACGCAGGTTACCGAATAACACTGACACTTTTAAAGAAAACATGTTTCAAGTGGCCGATACAATTGTTGGAACCAAACGCTCAAATGATCACAGCTTTGAAACACAATCTGGTAAAAATAATATTAATCTATGTCAATGTGATTGTTAATGGACTAAATTTTGCATATCGATCAATCAATGATAGCACGTGCAGACATTGTCGGAGTTGTTATAGCTATTAGTGTAGCTGTAGATGTAGTGGCAGTTTTGTATGTAGACATACATGTATTTTTAGGTGTTGTTACTGTTGATGTAATTGTCGCAGTAGATGCATTTGTATATGTTGTTGCTGCTGCATATTTAATTGTTAATATGTTTTTTGGCGTCAAAACCGATTTGCGGCCGGCTTTCCGAGCCGCACTCAAGTCGCTTGAGAGACGCGTGCAGCTAACTAGCCGAGATTTTTCGACAACTGGTTTAAAAAGAATAAATCTCAAGTTCGTGGTATTTTGTTCAATCACTACAAAAGCCAAGTCATACTAAAAGATCAACAGCATCCTGGGTTAATGTGACTAATTTATCTTTGATGACAACTAATCTTTTTAAAAATTAAGTTATAGTTGCAGTTTTAGATGAAATTGATATTCCCGTTGTTTGATTATGGTAAAATTAAATGCCGTTTCAGTTGTGGATGTAGTTTAGATGCCTTTGTTGATATAGTTTTTGATATTGTTCTAGACACAGTGGATACTGATGTAGTTGTAGATATAGTTGCTTTCGATGTAGTTGTAGGTATTGCTTTAGTTAACTATAAAGTTGTAGTAGTAGTAGTAGTTGCCGTATCGATTGCAGTTGTATTAGCTATATTTTTAGTTCTAGCTAAAGCTTATAGATAATGCTATATTTCAGCTAAACTTATTTCTAAAGATGTATTTGTAGAGCTAGTTTTTGTTGTAAACGTAGATTTAGTGTAGCTGGATTATAAATGTAGTTGTAGTTTTTTTTAGATTTGATGTAGTTGTATTTATTAAAATATTTTTAGTTTTTTTAGCTGCAGTGTATAAAATGAAGTTGCTAGTGATGTAATTGTTGTTTAGAATATAGTTTATGTCGTTGTATGTGAAGTTGCGGTTGAAGCTTTTTTTGTAGATTAAAGTGGACTTGTATAAGTAGTTGCACTTTTCATTATAGTTCTTTTTACTAATGTAGATTTAGCTATAAGTGGAGATGCAGATGCAGTTGCAGTTATAGATATGAATGATGATGTGGATGCAGTTGTAAATGCACTTGTACATTCAGTTGTAATTTATGTTACATATGTTTTGTTATTTGTAGATATAGCTGTATTTGTAGATGTAGTTAACGAAATAGTTTCTGTTGATGAAGATGTAGCCATAACAGTAGTTTTTTAGAAGTTTTTTAACATATGATGAATATATATTCCTCTTTAAAGGAAATTGTATTTTTTTGTTGCAGTAGCACGTGTGCTTGATTTTGTAAATGTAGGTTTAACACTTACTTGAAGTTGTAGCTTTATTTGAAATTATACTTTTAATTTTAGTTATTTTGAATTTTGTTGTACTATTAGCTGCAGTAGTAGATGTCACTGTGGTTTAGTTTAATTAAATGTAGATATAGTTGTAGTTAATGCAGTTGCAGATCTAATACATGTTGTTGTTGTTTTTTTTTTAAATTTAGGCTGACTATTTATAGAGGATACGAACAAATCAGGAATTATACAGTCTATACCAGGACCCCATACCAATAGCAGAAATAAAAAGTGTCTAAGCTTAGATTGATGTATGATGTGGAAAAATATATACAGAAGAAGGAAACCAAAGAACGAAAAAGGAAATCATTAGTTAAGTCTGTTTAAATGTTAATCGTGAGGCAGGCCAAAGCCTATATTGGCTTTACTGTTAACGGTATGGATATTATTGTAGATGCAGTTGTAAATATGTGAATGTAGTTGTTGATATATTTGTAAATATTGTCAATGTAGCTGTAGTGGTAGCTTTGGCTGTAGAGGCATTAATTTTCTAGTTGTACTTATATATGTACTTTAGTTAATCAGGTTAGAGATGTAATTACTTCTTTATATTTAGGAAAAGTGGTAGGTCACTCTCAGCACATCACTAGAAAGAAGTCCAAATAAAAGAGGGGAGACGAGAGGATACACCATGTAAAACCCAGAGGGAACTGCTTAAGGCATACCTAAGCTAAGATGGATTGATGCTGTGGTAAAAGATCTACGGAATGTTGGGAGCCAAAGAATGGAAAAGAAAATCTTTAGCTAGTCTCAGTTAAAGGTAATTGTGAGCCAGGCCAAAGACTTACATGGATTTTATTGCGAACGGTATGGGTGTTGTAGTAAATGTAGTTGTTGTTATATATGTAGATGTAGTTGTACAAACAATTTTACCTATAATTTAAATATATTTGGTTGTAGATGTATTTGTTTGTAGTTGTAGTTGTGGCCCTACTCGTAGTAGTTGTTTTAATTTGAAAAAAAATGTTTAGTTCAATCTTTCATTTTAGTTTAAGTTGTATATTGTTGTAGTTTAAGTTGCAGCTGTTTATGCAGTTAGAATTGTATTTGTAGTTATATTGATCTTTATGTAGTGTAGCTATATAATCAGCTGTAGCTTTAGATACTTATGCCATAGTAGATGAAGTAACATTTGTAGTATTAGAGGCAAACATATTTTTTATTAATATAAATAAACATAAAATTCATGTTTTATATTTAGAACAAGTTTAGGCTACGCTCAGCAGGACACTAGAAATAATTGCAAATAAAAGAGGGGAGTGTAGAGGGTAAATCTCGTAAACCCGAGAGAAAACGGCTCAAAGACATACCTAAGCTTGGTGGATAGATGTTTTGGAAAAAGATCTACAAAAGCTGGTAACCAATGTATGAAAAGAGAAGGCAATGGTTACGTCTGAGTAAATGGAGTTTTAATACATTTGTAAATGGAGTTTTTGTAGCTGTATTGTTAGCTTTGGTTGTAGATCCAGTTGTTTTTGCTTAGTTTTAGTAAATGTACCTATAGTTTTTGTAAATGCAGTTAAATATGTAAAACCTTTTTTTAATTTTTCTCAACGGATAGGCTCTGAAAAGCAGGACTCTAAGAAAGAATGACAAATGAAATATATAAGGATACATTACCCCTGAGGAAACAGCACAAAGCCATACCTAACCTTAGATGGATGAATGTTTGGGAAAATGATCTACAGAAGCTGGCAACAAAGCATGTTCAGTAAAAACATTGGTAAGGTCTGAGTGGAAGGTAGTAATGTGGCAAACAAAAGCCTTTCATGGGCTGTAGTGTCTACAGAAGGGATATGGTTATAGATGTTGTTGTATATGTAACTTAAGTTTTTGATATTTTTTTTTCAAAATGTATTTCATTTTGCTGTAGTTAAAGCTTTGATTGCAGCATCATTTGTTTTTGTAAGTGTAATAATATCTGTTCTTGTAGGTGTAGCTTACGTAATTTAATATAGCTTTAGTTTTAGCTTTGGTATTAGTTTAGTTGTATCTTTAGTTTTAGTTTTTGCTGTTGTTGTACATGTATCTTTAGTTTTGTTTTAGTAGATGTACATATAACTCCAGTACATATACATATAGTTGTAGTTAATAAAGTTAAATAAATAAATCATGTTTTATGTTTAGGACAAGGGCTGGGCTACACTTGGCAGTAAACTTTGAGCCAACCGAAAAGGAATTGAAGAGGGTACTTCACTTAAACCCAAGGGGAAAGGGACTCAAATGCAAACCTAAGCTTAGATCGATAGATGTTGTGGAAAAAGATCTACAGAAGCTGGGACTCAAAGTATGTAAAGGAAAAGTATTAGTTAGGACTAAATTGAAGGTAGTAAGGAGATGTATATGTAGCTGTATCTTTTGTTACGGTTAAATGCAATTTTAGATTTTAAAAATCAACATTTACGAGAAATTTTATTTCTAGCTAAAAATGTTAATGTAATTTCCATTACATACGTACTTTTTGTAAATTGAGAGGACATTTTTATGTCTATTAAGTTGTACCTCTATTTGATGCAGTTGCAGTTGTAGATATATCTGCCGGTTTCGATGGAATTATTGATATTTTTTACGATGTAGCTTCTGTTGTTGTAATTTTAGCTTTAGGAGAGATGTAATTTTATTTACATTTGCATATATGAATTTAAGTGTTTTAGTTTTTATTTATGTATGAGTAGATTTTTATGCCCATAGAGTTGGGCCTTTATTAGTATTTATCCCTCTTTATGAAGTTATAGTTTCAGTTGCACTTGTAGAGCTATTCACCGGTGTAGATGTAGTTACCGATGGTATTTACTATGCAGATTTTGTAGCTTTAGGATTAGCTCTAATTTATTTGCATTTCCAAAATCTAATTTTAGTCGCTATCATATAAGAAATTTTGGAATGTTTTGGAGAAGTTGTAGCTTTTGTAGCTATATAAGCAGTTGTTGTTTTAGATACAGTCACAATTTTAGATATAGTTGCAGTTGTAGAGTAGATGCAAAAGTATTTTGTAAAAGATTTAGTTAAGGATGTAATTTGTTTTATATTTCGGACAAGGGATAGGCTACGTTTGGCAGGACATTTAGAAAGAATTCCCAGAGACGACGGCTCAATTTCATAGCTTATCTTTGATGGATAGAATTTGGTAAAAAAAAGTTCTACACAAGCCGGGAACTGACGCATTGAAAAGACAAGCATTAGTTAAATCTGAATTGAAGGTAGTAGTGAGGTAGTCCAAAGCATTAGATGGGGTTTAGCGCTATCGGGATGGATATTTTTGTAGGTCTAGTATGTACTTTTAAATGTACAAATAGTTGTGGTTGATGTAGTTAAAGATGAAATTCCTGTTTTACATTTAGGACAAGGGGTAGGCTACGCTCCGCATGACACTTAGAAAGAATTCCAAATGAAAGAGAGGAGTGAAACGGGTACATCACGTAATCCACGAGAAAACGGCCCAAAAGACATCCCTTAGCTTCAATGGATAGTTGCTGTTGGAAAAGATCTACAGCAGCTGGCAACCGAAGCATGAAAAAGAAAACCATTAGTTCGGTCTGAGTGAAAGGTAGTATTAAGGCAGACAAAGCCATTAAAGGGCTGTTGTGACATAAGGATGCATATTGTTGTAGATGCAGTTGTTGTTGTATATGTAAAAGTAGTTTCTGATATATTTTTAAATGTAGTTTATTTAGCTGAAGTTGTAGCTTTGGTTGTAGTCACATTTGTTTTGGTAAGTGTACTGACATGTATTCTTGTAAGTGTAATTGATGCAATTTGATATAGCTTTAATTGTAGGTTTTGTTTTAATTTAGTTTACCGGCAGTTTTTTCTGTATTTGTAATTGTAGCTTTAGTTTAGTTTTAGTAGATGTACATGTAAGTTCAGTAGATGCACATATATTTGGAGTTGATGTAGTTAAAGATTTAATTCCTGCTTTTTTTTTTAGGACAAGGGGTGGACTATACTCAACAGTACACATAAAGATGAGGTCAACTGATCAAAGGCAACGAAGATGGTATTTTAATTAAACTCCATAGGAAAAGGGCTCAAAACAAACCTGAGCTTAGATGGAGAGATGTTGTGGAAAATGAACTACAGGAGCTGGATTCCACAGAATGGTCAAGAAAGTCATAAGTTAGGTCTAAGTAGAAGGTAGGAGTGAGTTGTATCTATCGGTGTAGCTTTTGTTACGTTTACATGCAAATTTTGATTAATGCGTAGATGTAAATGCTCTTAATGTATTTGTAGCTATAGTTGTGGATGTAGCTGAGTTTTAAGTTTTTGTAGAAGTTGCATACGTTGATATTGATGTACCTTCAATTGCAGTAGTCTTTGGTTCTTATACGATGGAGATTTTGTCGCTGTAAATGTAGCTTAAGAGGTTGATTAGATCTTTTTGCTCTTTCAAATGAAGATACTTGCCGTTCTTGAGGTAGCTTGTGTATATATATATATTACTTTACCTTTAACAGCAGCTCTCTGTCTTTGTGTTTTTGAAGTTTTTGTTTCAGTTTTAGATATAATTCCCAGTGTAGATGTATTTATTGATTCTATTTAAATTTAAGATTCTATTTCAGTAATTGTTGCTTTATAATTAGACTTGATGAATTCTGCAGTTTCAAATGAAGATATGTTTGCATTTATTAAGATATATTGCGTATGTTTAGTAGAAGTTTAATATGAATGCATAGATTGACTTCTAATTGCAGTTATCTCTATTTGTGTAGTTACAGTTTAAGTTAAAGTTTTAGATAAAGTTCCCAGTTTAGATGCATTTATTGGTTCTATTTACGATGGAGATTCTGTTTCTGTAAATAAAGCTAAAGAGGTAGATTTGATCTTTTTTTCTGCAATTGCATGAATATCTAGTTGACGTTAGTGAACTAAATTTTGTTTGTGTAGTAGTAGTTTAGTATGTATATATAACTTTATCTCTAATTGCAATTCTTTGTGTTGTTGTAATTTTTTTGAAGATTAAATATAGTTCCCAGATAAGTGGCATTTATTGGTCATTTTTAAGCTGTATATTCTAATTCAGTAATTGTTGCTTTAGAAATAGACTTGAACTATTCTGCAAGTTCAAATGAAGATATAATTGCTGTTAAAGTATATTGTGTATTTAGTAGAAGTTTAATATGAATACAAAGATTTACCACTAATTGATGTTACCTCTCTTTGTGTAGTTAAGTTTAAGTTGAAGCTTAATACAAAGTTCCCAGTTTAGATGCATTTATTTGTTCTATTTAAGATGTAGATTCTATTTCTGTAATAAGTTGCTTTAGAATTAGACCTGATATATCCTGCATTTTCAAATGAATACGTTGTTGCTGTTATTAAGGTATATTTTGTATTTGAGTACACTTTGGTTACACTTTGGCTACTTTTTGGATACACTTTGATTACTTTTTGGTTACACTTTTGTTACACTTTGAAAACACTTTAACTACAATTGGCTAAATTTTGGTTTCAATTGGGTTACATTTAGGCTACACTTTGGTAACATTTTGGTTACACTTTTGTTACACATTGTATAAACTTTGGTTAAACTTGCGCTATCCATTGGTCATACTTTGGTTACACTTTGTTTACACATTGACTACATTTTGGTACATTAGGTACCCTTTAATTACAATTAAGCTACACGTTGATTACAGTTTTGTTACTCTTTGACTATACTTTGGCTACACTTAGGCTACACTTTCGTTACACATTGGTTATCCTTTGGTTGCTTTTTGACTACGCTTTTGTTAAACTTTGTTTACACCCATTTGCTACACTTTGGCAACACTTGGGCAACAATTTGGTTACACATGTTTACACTTTGTCCACACTTTGGCTACACTATGGTTACAGTTTGGTTACACTTTGTCTATACATTGGCTAAACTTAGGCTACACTTTTGTTACACTTTGGCTATATTTAACTACACTGTGGTTACAATTTGAATATACTTTTGAAACAAATTTGTTATACTTTTGTTTGGCTACAATATGGTTACAGTTTGGTTACACTTTGGCTATACATTGGCTAAACTTAGGCTACACTTTTGTTACACTTTGGCTATATTTAACTACACTGTGATAACAATTTGAATATACTTTTGAAACAAATTTGTTATACTTTTGTTACACTTTTGGTACACTTTGGTTACACTTGTCCTACACTTTAAATACACTTTCGTTAAACTTTGGTTACACTTTGGTTACACCTTGACTAAACTTTGGTTACATTTTGATTACACGTTGGTTACACTTTGGTTAAACTTTGGTTACACTTTGGTTACACTTTGACTACACTTTGGTTACACTTTGACTACACTTTGGTTACACTTTGATTGCACTTTGGTTACGCTTTGGTTACACTTTGACTAAACTTTGGTTACATTTTGGTTACACTTTGGTTACACTTTGGTTACAATTTAGTTACACTTTGATTACACTTTGACTACACTTTCGTTATACTTTGAATACACTTTGGATACACTTTGACTTCACATTGGTTACACTTTGGTTACACTTTGACTACACTTTGGTTACACTTTGGTTACACTTTGGTTACACTTTGGTTACACTTTTACTACACTTTGGTTACATTTTGACTACACTTTGGTTACACTTTGACTACACTTTGGTTACACTTTTACTACATTTGGATACACTTTGACTACAATTTGGTTACACTTTGATTACACATTGGTTACACTTTGGTTACACTTTGACTACACTTTGGTTAAACTATGGTTACATTTTGACTACACTTTGGTTACACTTTGAGAACATTTGGATACACTTTGACTACAATTTGGTTACACTTTGATTACACATTGGTTACACTTTGGTTACACTTTGACTACACTTGGATACACTTTGACTACAATTTGGTTACACTTTGACTACACATTGGTAACACTTTGGTTACACTTTGACTACACGTTGGTTACACTTTGGTTACACTTTGGTTACACTTTGGTTACACTTTGGTTACACTTTGAATACACTTTCGTTACACTTTGACTACACTTTGGTTACACTTTGACTTCACCTTGGTTACACTTTGGTTATACTTTGGTTACACTTTGACTACACTTTAGTTACACTTTGACTACACTTTGGCTACACTTTCGTTACACTTTTTTTATACATTGATTACACTTTGGTTACACTTTGAATACACTTTGGTTACACTTTGACTAAATTTTGTTTACATTTTGGTTAAACTTTGACAAAACTTTGGTTACATTTTGGTTACACTTAGTTACACTTTGGTAACGTTTTGGTTTTACTTTGGTTATACTTTTGTTTACCTTTGATTACACGTTGGTTACACTTTGGTTACACTTTGATTACACTTTGGTTACATTTTGAAAACACTTTGGTTACACTTTGATTAAACTTTTGCTACACTTTGGTTACACTTTGGTTACACTTTGAGTACATTTTGGTTACACTTTGGTTACACTTTGATGATAATTTGGTTACACTTTGACTTCACTTTGGTTAAACTTTGCTTACACTTTGACTACACTTTGGTTACACTTTGAATACACTTTGGTTACACTTTGGTTACACTTCGGTTACACTTTGGTTACACTTTGGTTACACTTTGAGTACACTTTGGTTACACTTTGACTACACTTTGTTTACGCTTTGACTACACTTTGGTTACGCTTTGACTACACTTTGGTTACACTTTGACTACACATTGGTTACACTTTGACTACACTTTGGTTACACTTTAACTACACTTTGGTTACACTTTGACTACACTTTGGTTACAATTTGACTACACTTTGGTTACAATTTGACTACACTTTGGTTACACTTTGGTTACACATTGACTACACTGTAGTTACACTTTGAGAACATTTTGCTTACACTTTGGTTACACTTTGACTACACTTTGGTTACACTTTAACTACACTTGGGCTACACTTTGGTTACACTTTGGTTACACTTTGTCTAAACTTTGGATACACTTTTACTCCACTTTGGTTACACTCTGACTACACATTGGTTACACTTTGGTTACACTTTGACTACACTTTGGTTACACTTTGGTTACAATTTGACTACACTTTGGTTACACTTTGATGACACTTTGGTTACAATTTGACTACACTTTGGTTACACTTTGGTTACAGTTTGGTTACACTTTGAATACTTTTTCGTTACACTTTTACTACACTTTGGTTACAATTTGTCTACACTTTGACTACACTTTGATTACACTTTGACAACACTTTGGTTACACTTTGGTTACACTTTGGTTACACTTTGGTTACACTTTGGTTACACTTTGGTTACACTTTGGTTACACTTTGACTACACTTTGGTTACACTTTGACTACACTTTGACTAAACTTTGGTTACACTTTAGTTACACTTTAGTTACACTTTGACAACATTTTGTTTTGACTTTGAATACACTTTGAATACACTTTGGTTACACTTTTGTTATACTTTGGTTACACTTTGACTACACTTTATTTACACTTTGATTACACTTTGACTACACTTTGGTTACACTTTGGTTACACTTTGGATACAATATGGTTACACTTTGGTTACACTTTGACTACACTTTGACTACACTATGACTACACTTTGGTTACACTTTTTTTACACTTTGGTAACACTTTGGTTACACTGTGGTAACACTTTTGTTACACTTTGACTACACTTTGACTACACTTTGGTTATACTTTTGTTACACTTTTTTACACTATGGTTGAACTTTGACTACACTTTGATTACACTTTAGTTATATTTGACAAAAACTTTGGTTACACTTTGGTTACATTTTGACTACATTTTGGTTGCACTTTGGTTACACTTTGTATACACTTTGGTTACACTTTGGTTACACTTTGACTACACTTTGACTACATTTAGGTTACACTTTAGTTACAATTTGGTTACACTTTAACTACACTTTGGTTACACTTTGGTTACACTTGGTTAAATTTTGGTTACACTTTGGATACACTATGGTTACACTTTGGTTACACTTTGACTACACTATGACTACACTTTAGTTACACTTTGGTTGCACTTTGGTAAAACTTTGGTTACACTTTGGTAACACTTTTGTTACACTTTGACTACACTTTGGTTATTCTTTGGTTACACATTTGTTTACACTATGGTTACACATGGACTACACTTTGGTTACACTTTTACTACACTTCGATTACACTTTGGTTACACTTTGACTACACTTTGGTTACACTTAGGTTGCACTTTGACTACACTTTGATTACACTTTAGTTATACTTTGACTACACTTTGGTTACACTTTGGTTACATTTTGACTACATTTTGGTTGCACCTTGGTTACACTTTGGATACACTTTGGTAACACTTTGACTACACTTTGACAACACTTTGGTTACACTTTGGTTACACTTTTGTAACACTTTAACTACACTTTGGTTACACTTTTGTTACACTTTGGTTACACATTGTCTACACTTTGGTTACACTTTGAATACAATTTTTTTACACTTTGGTTCCTTTTTTTAATACACTCTGGTTACACTTTGTTTACACTTTTGTTACACTTTGATTAAACTTTGGTTAAACTTTGGTTACACTTTGGTTACACTTTGACTACACTTTGGTTACACTTTGGTTACACTTTGGTTACACTTTAAATACACTTTGGTTACACTTTGGTTACAGTTTGGTTACACTTTTTGTAACACACTTCTACTCTGACATGGCGTGGGATGTTATTTCTTATGCTGTGGGTTATGTCAGTAGTATGGTTACTTATATTAACGCTTCAGGATGCCGACTCAGTCTTCTTCATTCTTTCACTTATTATTCAGGCACGTAAAGAAGAATACTCAATTCTAGTTAAAACTCACAGTACTTTATTGAACACACTTTATATTGATAATATTAATAAATAATCCTTGCATGAATGTAATTTCACATATATATCTATAGTATTCCATCATTAAGAAAGACACGTCCTCACACTAAACTGTCAACTGTCTAATCACACAGCTCTCACGCTACTGACTCTACTGCTCTGCGCTCAGCTCTCTACTATCTCAGTCAACTCATACTTTATTACCAGCAAAGCGTGCAAAACAACCGCTCTGACAAAAACATAATTTTACTCTCCAAAAACGTGGAGTTCACATTTGCATCTCAAAATACATGGTCAACACAATTCACTGTTCACTCATGCTACCTCTCTGTTTTCATGTGAAAACATAGTCCGTTACATGCCCCACCCATCTGAAAAAATTTTGTGCAACAAAATTTTTGGCATTATATGTTGAAATAATGATAATGTCTCTTAGAAAATTTCAATGCCACATCTAACAATCAAATCAGTGTAACAACATTAACATTTCATCATTATGAAATACAGAGTCTTTTACTGTTAATATCACACATAATAGTGAATAATTTACCCTGGCAAAAAATTAAAAAATCACCAATGACAACCTCTTAAAATCTTTATGTATGATAATGTGAAGTGACATTAACATCTTAATGAATAATAAACACTGCAAAATGAATGTAACAATCTTAAATTTTGCATTAGAAAATTTACAATCGGTTAAAATCTGATATTCATTTACAAAAATTGATATGTACAAGTGTCTTATCAAAAAACTGAGTGAACGTATGTGTGTATATTCATTTAGAATGTCTGACTAATGTGTCTTAAGTCAGTGTCTTTGTCATTGTCTGCATGTTCAATGTGTCTGGAAAGGAAATCAGCTACTGTATTGTCTTTTCCTTTTATTGTCCTTATCTCATACTGATAATCTAATAGTATCAACGACCATCTGTTTATTTTACTATTCGCTATTTTCTTTCTATTTAGTGCCATTAATGGCTTGTGATCAGTCAATAATGTAAATTTTCTGCCTAATAGATATTTCTGTAGTTTGGTAAGTGCCCACACAATTGCTAAGCATTCTTTTTCAATGGTTGAGTAGTTAATTTCAGTTCTGCTTAATGCTCTACTTAAATAGGTAATTGGTCTTAATTTATGATTGTATTCTTGCATAAGGCAAGCTCCTAATCCAATGTTGGAGGCGTCTGTAACTAGAGTGAAAGACTGTTTAAAATTGGGTGATAACAATATGTTGTCACTTTGGAAAATTTCTTTGATTGTTCTCAGTGTATTTTCGCATTCATCCGTCCATACTATTTGTTTCTTGCTATCTTTATTTATTAGTTTCCTTAAGGGTAGTGTAACATCAGAAAATTTTGGAACAAAAGTGCTGTAAAAATTGCACAAACCTAAAATGGCTTTTACTTCTTTCTGAGTGTGTGGTGTTTTTATATTTAGTATTTTTCCTCTGTTGTGTTCTGTGGGCTGAATTGTGTTTTTACCGACTTTAAATCCTAAAAATTCAATGTCCTCTTGTGCAAACTTTAATTTGTTTGGTGCTATTGTAACTCCATGTGCTCTTAATTTGTTTAGTACTGTTTTTATAGTCTCTATATGTGTCTTCATATCCTTAGTGTGAATACAGATATCATCGACAAAATGTACGACATTTGGTATGCCTTCTAGCATGATTCGCATGAATCGAGAAAATGTTGCGGTGGAATTAACTAGACCAAATGGCATTACTGTCCATTCGAACAAGCCTTCCTCTGTGGCAAATGCAGTCAAAGGCATGGAATCCGGATGCATGCCTATTTGCCAGAATCCTCTGTTTAAATCTAAGTGGGTGAATAATGTGGAGGAGCCTATTTCTTCCAGTAGTTCTCTGGTGTCCCTCATGGGTTCTGCATCTAATTGTGTGATTTTATTTAACTCCCTATAGTCACAACATATACGGCACTGGCCATTTTTCTTTTTTACTACTACCATGGGTGATGCTATTGGTGAATCTGATCTTTTAATCTTGTTAGTCTGTATTAAATGATTTAGTTCTTTCTTTACTTCTTCCCTAAATGCATATGGAATTGGATAGATTTTGTGTTTGAATGTGGGTTCCTGTGTTAATATTATCTTGTGTTCTAAACTGCTAGTGTGTCCTATGTTCTCTGTGATGACATCTTTGTATTCTTTTAGAATTGTTGTTAAGTGTCTGTTTGTTGTGGTGTTATTTTCATTGTCTTCTAATTGTATAACACTAGCAACGGTGGCTGTGCTACTTATTTCATTACTGATGGTTTCTAACTCTTCAGGAACAGAGTCATATTTTCTGAGCAAGTCCACATGTAGGACTTTCAATTCACCCTTCATGTGAATTACATAATCAACTAAATT
This sequence comes from Lymnaea stagnalis, assembly GCA_964033795.1. Taxonomy (NCBI): domain Eukaryota; kingdom Metazoa; phylum Mollusca; class Gastropoda; family Lymnaeidae; genus Lymnaea; species Lymnaea stagnalis. Next base: position 987,092 of record CAXITT010000252.1, on the reverse strand, counting down.
TAACTTGTCATGAATTGTAAACGGACCCTGCCAAATCTTTTGTCCATTATTGTTTGGCAACCATACCAAAACTTTATCATGTACTTTAAGATCTCTGAGGTATCTATGTGTATTCTTTATATGTCTTTGTCTTTTAGACTCCCTATCAGTGTTTTCTTTAGCATTTTCTATGCCATATGTAATCCTCTCTCTAATTTTTGTAATTATGTCAAATGTGTCTTGTTGTGTGCCTTTCTGGCCTAAAATATTTTCTTTAAAAAGAGTTAACGGTCCCTTTGGATTGGCCCCAAACATTAGCTCAAATGGAGAGTACCCAGTGGTGTCTTGTATACTCTCTCTATAGGCGAATAAAACCATGGGTATATATAGGTGCCATTCTCTAGGGTGGTCTATTGTTGTTTTATTTAACATTGTTTTTAGTGTTTTGTTCCATCGTTCTACCATACCATTAGCCTGTGGTCTATATATTGTGGAATGTACTTGTATTATACCTAGCATTTTTGTAACTGCATTGGTTAAGTTGGAAGTAAACTGTGTTCCATTATCTGACAATATTTTATCAGGGAACCCATGTCTTGTAAATACATCTAATAATGCCATGCAAATTGTTTCTGAATTAATGTTTTTGAGGGGAATTGCCTCTGGCCATCTAGATGCCATATCAATCATGGTTAAAATAAATTTGTGTCCCTTATTTGATGGTGGATTAAGAGGACCAATGATATCTATAGCTACCTTCTCAAAGTTTCTACCTATTTTGTCTGTGGGTTGTATGGGTGCTCTGTGTTTACTGTGTATTGGGTTTTTTGTCAGACATGGTATGCATTTGTTTATGTGTTTCTTTATGTCCTTGTGTATGCCTGGCCAATAAAAATTCTGTGTGACCCTTTCTAATGTTTTTTTTATACCCATGTGTCCAGCCAAAGGACTGTCATGTGCATGGTTGAGTATTTTGTTTCTGAGTATTAATGGTACTATTATTTGAGATTTTTTGATTTCACCTTTCTCAAAATTTCTGATTAGAATATTATGTTTTATTGTGTAATTATGTCCTCTATAAATTGTGTTATTGTCCTTAATTTTGTTTCTAATGTCCTGAATTTGCCTATCTTCTGTCTGCATTCTAATTATGTCTTCTCTAGATATTTGTTTTGGAATGTCTAATTTTTCTTCTATTTCGGGCTGTGTCTGACTAGTTTTATGTTGTTGTCTTGTTATTGCACCTATATATTCTTTGGTTAAATTTTTTGATTCAATCCAATTTAAGAATAGTTCTTGGGAATTATCTGGAATTTCTTTAATATTTCCAATTATTAACTGACATACTGGGTTGTCCATAAGTACTGCCGTTACCTTTCCTGTCAACCATGGACAGTCTATGTCCACTACTGCTTTATAACATTCAACTTTTGTGTTATTTGCTAACATGACTGTGGTTTTTTCAGATATATGGTCTTTAGGGTCAATCAATTTTTTGTCAACTACTATTGTTGTACAACCTGTGTCTCTTAGACACTGAACAAGTCGGTTGTTTACATAAGAAGGAAAAAATTGTAAACATCCTTCACTGTGACATGCGCTAGCTAAAGTTTCATGTGGTTTGGTGTTTTGTCTACTGTTAGTCTGATTGGAATTATATCTTTGATTTTTATATGGTTGTCTACTCCTATTTGTATTGTTGTGTCTTATTGGACTAGTGTTGGGTGATGTTCTCTGATAGTATTGTTGTGAATGTCCTAAATCTCTATGTAATTTTCTACACTCATATTTTTTGTGACCTGGAATGCCACAGTAGAAACATTTGTTGTTGTTTGAATAATTAGTATATGGTGTTTGGTAATTGTTTTGATGACTTTTCTGAAATTTATTGTTTTGCCATCTGGCAGGTAGGCTATGGTATCTTCTGTTTTGATATGTGTTTTGTTTTTGACTGTCCCTATCACTGGGTGTGTTTCTAATAGAGGCTAGTGTGCTGTTTCTATTGTCTAGCTCTTCATTGGGGTGAGCATCTTTAAATGTTGTGATTGAGTCAACTAACTCACGCTCATTTTTAATCTTTCTCTCTTTAAGGAATGAAAATAAAGAGACTGATGCATTTCTTAATATTTTGTCTATGATAAACATATCCAGTAATGCTTTTGGATCATTTAGGTCAATTTCAGTTAATTCAAGCCATTTGACAAGATTGTCTCTAATATTGAATATGGTGGTGTTAGGATCTACTTCTCTCTCTAGTCTTATGTTGTGGAAATTTTTTCTATAAATGTCTTCTGTGTTTCCATAGAACTTTAACAAAACTTTCTTTATATATGTATAATTATTCTTTTGTTCTTCACTAAGTGAATTGATAATGCTTAGGCTTTTCCCTGATAATCTGCTCAATAAAATATTAGCCCAAGTCTCTTCTCTATAATTGTAAGACTGACATATGCCTTCAAATTGTGACAGATAACTAATAATTTCTTCTTTATGTTCATTAAATTCTCTAAATTTGGGTTTATATGTGCTATTGGTTTCTCTATTGCTTGTTGATGGTGTATGCTGTCCTGATTCTATTCTAGCTCTTTCTAGTTTTATTTCTTCCTCTCTTAATTTCATATCCTGTTCTTTTAATTTCATATCCTGTTCTCTTAATTTAAGTTCTTCTATTTCTTTTTGTCCTTTTAATTTCATTTCTTCTATTTGTTTAAGATCGTTTCTCTCTAACATTCTAGCTTCTCGGTCTTTGTCTTTGTCTTGTCGGTCTTTGTCTTCTTTCTGTCTGTCTCGTATTTTGTCCATTTCTCGAGTTACGAAGTCAGTTAATTTCTCCTGCTTCAAACCAAGCTTCTCACCTACTTCTAATAATTCCAAGTACTCTGCCATTTTTTATGTGTAATGTGAGTAACTAAAATTATATTGTTATGTATCAGTATATCAGTTATCTCCTTATTCTTTGGTTATCAATTAAAATAGTTTACGATATTTCATATATCTACATGTTAATGAATGTATACACAAATGCAAGTTGATACATGAATTATAAGTTATAAATAAGTGTAAGAAAAATTTAAAATAATTAAATTGTCTATTTTACAACATAAATACAGATATGTAGACGTTTACATGTACACAAATGAGACAACAAATACAAAAGTACTGTGTAGTTTATGGACCACAAGATAGTAGAAAATATGACAGTAGGTTGACAATATGTATAACAATGACAAGACAAATAGCACAAATATGACACGATCTACTAAAAAACAACAGTTATGACAATGTACAAACTAGACTTCACAGCTAACACAAAATTATCCTACAGTGTTATAAATAGGGCCAGAAGAAACCTTTACCGTTTTAATAAAAAAACTTCCCTAGGAAAGATAACACCGTGGATGTCCCTACAGTATACTCTAAAATTAAACTTATATTACACAGAAAAAGTAAAAAATTTACTTAATCTAATTAAGTATGATATAAGTATATTTTTAAAGTCTTAAATTATATATATAATACATAACATAATATACATAAATACCAAGTGAAAGTGTCCAAAAGAAATCTGTAGTTGGTCACCTCTGCTCCTCTGTGACGCTATGATTTCTGTGTAATCGATAATCCTATGTAGTAGATGCTCCTTCTAGGTAGTAGATAATCCTATGTGGTAGTGTACTTGGGTAAAATAATCCAATGAGAAAAGTTACACCACAAATTGCTGCAATATTCCAATGTAAGTACCTTGCGTAATAGTGTAATTGTGATAATCCAATAATTGAAAATTGTCTAATTTATCTCCGGTTCTGTTGCACTTGTGAGTAATTGAAGAATTACTTGAAGAATTACTTGACTTGAACTGTGCTGCTTGTATAAAGTAAAGATTATGCTGGGGAAATCTTACTTCCGCTGTCTTGATAAAACATCTCATCTGTAATGACATCAGACTTCTTTTGGTTTTGTGTGGATCATCTCTTTCGTTGACTAATAACTGTAAAATAGATTTCTTGCTGTTTCTTCCACGAGAATATTCACTCCTCTGTTATATAATTGAAACAGTGTACCAGTTAGCTGTTTGAACTCTCAACTTTTGACTCCCGTGACTGACCTAAATTCAATCGTTGTCAGCTTGCTCTGTGTGTCGTGGACTCTTCTCAGACTTGACAAATACTCGGGCGTAATGACGTTCGATTCGAATGTTAAAATATATCATTGTTACTCAATGTTCTGTAATACATCGTTGTTCTGACACTTCTGACAATATTTGTAACGCATCGTCGTTACACCGCTTCTGACACCATTTGTAACACACTTCTACTCTGACATGGCGTGGGATGTTATTTCTTATGCTGTGGGTTATGTCAGTAGTATGGTTACTTATATTAACGCTTCAGGATGCCGACTCAGTCTTCTTCATTCTTTCACTTATTATTCAGGCACGTAAAGAAGAATACTCAATTCTAGTTAAAACTCACAGTACTTTATTGAACACACTTTATATTGATAATATTAATAAATAATCCTTGCATGAATGTAATTTCACATATATATCTATAGTATTCCATCATTAAGAAAGACACGTCCTCAGACTACTATAACTCAGCTCAACTGTCTAATCTCACAGCTCTCACGCTACTGACTGACTCTACTGCTCTGCGCTCAGCTCTCCTTATCTCAGTCAACTCATACTTTATTACCAGCAAAGCGTGCAAAACAACCGCTCTGACAAAACATAATTTTACTCTCCAAAAACGTGGAGTTCACATTTGTTCTCAAAAATACAATCCACATTGATTGTCTCTCCCCGTGGAAAAACCTGGTGAACACACTCACTGTCCACTCATGCTACCTCTCTGTTTACATGTGAAAACATAGTCCGTTACACTTTTGTTACACTTTGGTTACACTTTGTTTACACTTTGGTTAGACTTTATCTACACTTTGACTACACTTTGGTTACACTTTGGTTAAACGTTTACTACACTTTGGTTACAATTTGACTACACTTTGACTACACTTTGGTTACACTTTTGTTACACTTTGACTAAACTTCGGTGACACTTTGGTTACACTTTGACTACACTTTGGTTACACTTTCACCACACTTTGGTTACTTTTTGGTTACACTTTGACTAATCTTTGGTTACACTTTGGTAACACTTTGGTTACACTTTGGTTACACTTTGGTTACACTTTGACTACACTTTGGTTACACTTTGACTACACTTTAATTACACTTTAACTACACTTTTGGTACACTTTGGTTACACTTTGACTACACTTTGTTAACACTTTGGTTAAACTTTGACTACACTTTGTTTACATTTTGGTTACACTTTGACTACACTTTGGTTACACGTTGGTAACACTTTTATAACACTTTGGTTACACTTTGGTTACACTTTGGTTACACTTTGACTACACTTTGGTTACATTTTGGTTACATTTTGGTTACAATTTGGTTTTACTTTGGTTACACTTTGAATAAACTTTGTTTACACTTTGGTTACATTTTATTTACACTTTGTCTACACTTTGGTTACACTTTGGTTACACTTTGCTAACACTTTGGTTACACTTTGGTTACCCTTTGGTTACACTTTGGTTACACTTTGGTTACACTTTGGTTACACTTTGGTTACACTTTGCTTACACTTTGACTACTTTTTCGTTACACTTTTACTACACTTTGGTTACATTTTGTCTACACTTTGACAACACTTTGGTTACACTTTGGTTACACTTTAGTTACAAGTTGGTTACACTTTGGATACATTTTGGTTACACTTTGACTACACTTTGGTTACACTTTGACTACACTTTGGTTACACTTTGGTTACACTTTGACTACATTTTGTTTTCACTTTGAATACACTTTGAATACATTTTGGTTACACTTTTGTTATACTTTGGTTACACTTTGACTACACTTTATTTACACTTTGATTACACTTTGACTACACTTTTGTTACACTTGGGTTACACGTTGGATACAATATGGTTACACTTTGGTTACACTTTGTCTACACTTTGACTACACTATGACTACACTTTGGTTACACTTTTTTACACTTTGGTAACACTTTGGTTACACTGTGGTAACACTTTTGTTACACTTTGACTACACTTTGACTACACTTTGGTTAAACTTTTGTTACACTTTTTTACACTATGGTTGCACTTTGACTACACTTTGATTACACTTTAGTTATACTTTGACTACACTTTGGTTACACTTTGGTTACATTTTGACTACATTTTGGTTGCACTTTGGTTACACTTTGTATACACTTTGGTTACACTTTGGTTACACTTTGACTACACTTTGGTTACACTTTGGTTACACTTTGGTTACACTTTGGTTACACTTTGGTTAAAATTTGGTTACACTTTGGATACACTATGGTTACACTTTGGTTACACTTTGAATACACTATGACTACACATTGGTTACACTTTGGTTACACTTTTGTAACACTTTGGTTACACTTTGGTAACACTTTTGTTACACTTTGACTACACTTTGGTTATATTTTGGTTACACTTTTTTTTACACTATGGTTACACATGGACTACACTTTGGTTACACTTTTACTACACTTTGGTTACACTTAGGTTGCACTTTGACTACACTTTGATTACACTTTAGTTATACTTTGACTACACTTTGGTTACACTTTGGTTACATTTTGAATACATTTTGGTTGCACTTTGGTTACACTTTGGATACACTTTGGTTACACTTTGACTACACTTTGACAACACTTTGGTTACACTTTTGTTACACTTTAACTACACTTTGGTTACACTTTGGTGACACTTTGGTTACACTTTTTTACACTTTTGTTACACTTTGGTTACACTTTGACTACAAATTGTTTACACTTTTGTTACACTTTGGTTACACTTTGTTTACAGTTTGGCCACTCTTTGGTTATCACTTTGGTTAAACTTTGGTTACACTTTTGTTACACTTTTGACTAAACTTTGACAACACTTTGGTTACACTTTGGTTACACTTTCTTTACACTTTTGTTACACTGTTGTTACACTGTTGTTACACTTTGGTTATATTTTAGTTACACTTTGACTACACTTTGACTACACTTTGGTTACAGTTTGGTTACACTTTGGCTACACTTTGGTTACACTTTGACTATACTTTGGTTACGTTTTGACTACACTTTGGTAACACTTTGGTTACACTTTGTTTACACTTTGGTAACTTTTTGGTTACACTTTGACTACACTTTGGTTGCACTTTGGTTAAACTTTGGATACATTTTTGTTTCACTTTGACTATACTTTGACTACACTTTGACTACACTTTGACTACACTTTGACTACACTTTGACTACACTTTTACTACACTTTTACTACACTATGACTACACTTTGGTTACACTTTGGTTACACCCTGACTACACTTTTGTTACAATTTGACTACACTTTGGTTACTCTTTGGTTATATTTTTGTTACACTTTGGTTACACTTTAGTTACACTTTAATTAAACTTTGGTTACACTTTGCTAACACTTTAACTACACTTGCATTACACTTTGACTACACTTTGGTTACACTTTGGTTACAATTGGTTACACCCTGACTACACTTTGGTTACAATTTGACTACACTTTGGTTACTCTTTGGTTGCACTTTAATTACACTTTGGTTTCACTTTGGTTACACTTTGCTTTTACTTTGTTTGCACTTTGACTACACTTTGATTACACTTTAGTTATACTTTGACTACACTTTGGTTACACTTTGGTTACATGTTGACTACATTTTGGTTGCACTTTGGTTACACTTAGCCAACACTCTGGTTACACTTTTGTTACACTTTGGTTACACTTTGGTTACACTTGGGTTGCACTTTGGTTACACTTTGGTAACACTTTGACTAAACTTTGGTTACACTTTGCCTAAACTTTGATTACACTTTGGTTACATTTTGGTTACACATTGGTTACACTTTGACTACACTTTATTTACACTTTGACTACACTTTGGTTACACTTTGTCTACATTTTGGTTACACCCTGACTAAACTTTGGTTACAATTTGACTACAATTTGGTTACTCTTTGGTTATATTTTTGTTACACTTTAATTACAGTTTTGTTACACTTTGGTTACACTTTGGTTACACTTTGGTTTTACTTTGGTTGCACTTTGACTACACTTTGATTACTTTTTAGTTATACTTTGACTACACTTTGGTTACATGTTGACTACATTTTGGTTGCACTTTGGTTACACTTTGGTTACACTTTGGTTACACTTTGGTTACACTTTGGTTACACTTTGATTACATTTTGGTTACACTTTGACTACACTTTGGTTACACTTTGATACAGTTTGGTTACACTTTTTTTACACTTTGATTACACTTTGGTTACACTTTGTTTACACTTTGGTTACACTTTGACTACAAATTGTTTACACTTTTGCTACACTTTTGTTACACTATGGCTACTCTTTGGTTATCACTTTGGTTAAACTTTGGTTACACTTTGGTTACTCTTTGACAACACTTTGGTTACACTTTGGTTACACTTTGGTTACACATTGGATACACTATCGTTACACTTTGGTTTTACTTTGGTTGCACTTTGGTTACAGTTTGGTTACACTTTGGTTACACTTTGGTTAATCTTTGACTAAATTTTGGTTACGCTTGGACTACACTTTGGTTACACTTTGAATATATATTGGTTACACTTTGGTTACACATTGACTACACTTTGATTTCACTTTAATTACACTTTGGTTACACTTTGACTACAGTTTGGTTACGCTTTGACTACTCTTTTGTTACACTTTGACTACACTATGGTTACACTTTGACTACACTATGGTTACACTTTGACTACACTTTGGTTACACTTTGACTACATTTTGGTTTACACTTTTACTACATTTTGGTTACATTTTGGTTACACTTTGGTTACACTTAGCCTACAATCTGGTTACACTTTTGTTACACTTTGGTTACACTTTGGTTACACTTGGGTTGCACTTTGGTTACACTTTGGTAACACTTTGACTAAGCTTTGGTTGCACTTTGCCTAAACTTTGATTACACTTTGGTTACATTTTGGTTACACATTGGTTACACTTTGACTACACTTTATTTACACTTTGACTACACTTTGGTTACACTTTGTCTACACTTTGTTTACACTTTGACTACACTTTATTTACACTTTGACTACACTTTGGTTACACTTTGTCTACACTTTGGTTACATTTTGGTTACACATTGGTTACACTTTGACTACACTTTGAATACTTTTTGACTACACTTTTTTTACACTTTGACTAGACTTTGGTTTCACTTTGGTTACACCATGTCTACACCTTGGTTACACTTTGGTTATTTTTTTACTACATTTTGGTTACACTTTGACTACATCTTGGTTACAATTTGACTACACTTTCGTTACAATTTGACTACACTTTGGTAACACTTTAACTACACTTAGGTTACACTTTGGTTACACTTTGACTACACTTTGGTTACATTTTAGTTACATTTTAGCTATACTTTGACTACACTTTGGTTACATTTTGGTTACACTTTGACTACACTTTGGTTACACTTTGGTTATATTTTTGTTACACTTTAACTACACTTTGGCTACACTTTGACTACACTTTGGTTACACTTTGGTTACACATTGGTAACATTTTGGTTACACTTGGACTACAATTTGTTTACACTGTAACTACATTTTGATTACACTTTGGTTACACTTTGACTACACTTTATTTACACTTTAACTACACTTTGGTTACACTTTGGTTACATTTTTGTTACACTTTGGTTACATTTTGGTTACACTTTGGTTACACTTTGGGTTCACTTTGACTACACTTTGGTCACGCTTTGATTACACTTTAGATACACTTTTTCTACACTTTTGTTACACTTTGACTACCTTTGGTTACACTTTGGTTACACCTTGTCTACACCTTGGTTAGATTTTGGTTACCTTTTTAATACATTTTGGTTACACTTTGTCTACACTTTGGTTACAATTTAACTCCACTTTCGTTACAATTGGCTTACACTTTGGTTATATATTGACTACACTTTGGTTACACTTTGGTTACACTTTGACTACACTTTGGTTACACTTTGACTACACTCTCGTTACACTTTGTTTACACTTTGGTTACACTTTGACTACACTTTTGTTACACTTGTCTAGACTTTATTTACACTTTGATTACACCTTGACTACAATTTAGTTACATTTTGGTTACATTTTAAGTACACTTTGACTACACTTTGGTTACACGTTGGTAATACTTTGGTTACACTTTGACTACATTTTGGTTAGACTTTGGTTACAGTTTGTCTTGAATAACTTGAATTATAATCATATACCTTGGATGGTAATCATCTACGTTGGATGATATGCATATCCTTTTGATAGTATCAGCTACCTTGGATGTAATCATCTACTTTGGATTATAATAATCTACCTTGGATGGTAATCATATCCCTTGGATTGTAACCATATACCTTGGATGGTAATCATCTACCTTGGATGTTTATCAACTACGTTGGATGATATTCATATCCGTTGGACGGTAATCATCTACTTTGGATGGTAATCATCTACCTTGGATGTTAATTAACTACCTTGAATTGTAATCTTATCCCTTGAATTGTAATCATAACCCTTGGAATTGTGAACATCTACCTTGGATGGTAAACATCTACCTTTGATGGTAAACATCTACCTTTGATGGTAAACATCTACCTCGGATTGTAATCATATACCTTGGATGTTAATCATCTACCAAGGATAGTAATACTTATTAATAAGTAATACTGATTGTACTTGCACATCTATCATTGTTGGTAATCAACTATCTTAGATGGCAGTCATATACCTTGGATGGCATACATTTCAATAATTTAATGTATTGAATTGAATAGAACATTTCGCTCCAAGTAAGTGCCCCCATTCATGGGCCCCAAACCACTGTGCCCCCATGGCACACCCACCCCTTAGCCGAAATAATGATTCCCAAGTAAGTGCCAAATTTATTTCTATCAAAGTGAAAGTGTCTGTCCAATGAGCTTCACCTGTGCTAACGTTGAGTTTTCCGGTATGATCTGTCAGCTGAAAAAGTAAACAATAATGTCATGCTTGAGTGGTGTTGTCGCAAAGCCTCGCATCACCAGTAGACAATATTTTCCTTTCAATTCCAATCTGATCATTGTCCAATATTTCCTAATGAATTGCTGTTGACATTGAATTAGGAAAGTTCATTGGATAAACGTTTGCCTATTAGGGTTTCAGAAACAAAAAAGAAACCATAATTTATATATTTAATAATCGTCTCCCCTTATCCCCCACTCACCAATGTTGTGAGCTTTTTGTGTGTTAAATCTTGACAGACAAAGTGTAGTTGGATTGATCTCCTAGTTCTCAGCAAGGGTCACTGTTATGAGTTGTAGTGGCGTGTGTTTCAAACCAGTGTGTTCAGCGTGTATACTTTGAGCTTTTCCTTGGAGGTATCAAGTCTTTTTTCTGTCAAGTAAGTCAATGCTTTTTGTAAAAATCCATCTTGTATTTTTATCAGGATAAGTATAATGAAAAAAGAAACACTGTAATAGAAAACATCGTTAATAATTAAACGCTTTCAAATAAATGATGGCTCAATTTTTTTGGACATTCACATTGCTAGGAATATAAAGGACGCAGGTTACCAAATGACACTTTTAACTTTCAGGACTAAGAGGACCAAATGACACTTTCAACTGCCTGGATTTAGGCTGTCAACTGACACTTGCATCTTGCAGACCACTTGGCTCCAAATGACACTTTTAAAGAGAACGTGTTTCAAGTGGCCGATACAGTGGTTGGAACCGAACGCTCAAATGACCACAGCTTTGAAACACAATCTGGTAAAAATAATATTAATTTATGTCAATGTGATTGTTAATGGACTAAATTTTGCATATCAATCAATCAATGATGGTACGTGCAGACATTGTCATATCAATCTATCAACAATTGTTGTTGCATTTCAACCAAACAATGCTTGTACTTGCAGATCAATCAAACAATGATTATGTTTGCAATTTAAAAAATCAATGATTGTACTTGCATATCAACCAATCAATTATCAATATTGTATATCAACGAATCAATGATTGTAGGCCTACTTGTATATCAATCAAAATGATAGTACTTGCATATTAACCAACCAATTATCATTCTTGCATATTAACCAATCAATGATTGTGCTTGCATATCGAACCAGAAATGATGGTACTTGCATATCAACCAATCAATGATTGAACTTGCATATCAACCAATCAATGATTGTACTTGCATTTCAACCAACCAATCATTGTAATTGTATTTCAATAGCTTTAGATACTTGTGCCATAGTAGATGTAGTAACATTTGTAGTATTAGAGGCAAACATATTTTTATTAATATAAATAAACAAAAAATTCATGTTTTATATTTAGAACAAGGTTAGGCTACGCTCAGCAGGACACTAGAAATAATTGCAAATAAAAGAGGGTAGTGTAGAGGGTAAATCTCGTAAACCCGAGAGAAAACGGCTCAAAGACATACCTAAGCTTGGTGGATAGATGTTTTGGAAAAAGATCTACAAAAGCTGGTAACCAATGTATGAAAAGAGAAGGCAATTAGTGTAGAGGGTAAATCTCGTAAACCCGAGAGAAAACGGCTCAAAGACATACCTAAGCTTGGTGGATAGATGTTTTGGAAAAAGATCTACAAAAGCTGGTAACCAATGTATGAAAAGAGAAGGCAATGGTTACGTCTGAGTAAATGGAGTTTTAATACATTTGTAAATGGAGTTTTTGTAGCTGTATTGTTAGCTTTGGTTGTAGATCCAGTTGTTTTTGCTTAGTTTTAGTAAATGTACCTATAGTTTTTGTAAATGCAGTTAAATATGTAAAACCTTTTTTAATTTTTCTCAACGGATAGGCTCTGAAAAGCAGGACTCTAAGAAAGAATGCCAAATGAAATATATAAGGATACATTACCCATGAGGAAACAGCACAAAGCCATACCTAACCTTAGATGGATGAATGTTTGGGAAAATGATCTACAGAAGCTGGCAACAAAGCATGTTCAGTAAAAACATTGGTTAGGTCTGAGTGGAAGGTAGTAATGTGGCAAACAAAAGCCTTTCATGGGCTGTAGTGTCTACAGAAGGGATATGGTTATAGATGTTGTTGTATATGTAACTTAAGTTTTTGATATTTTTTTTTCAAAATGTATTTCATTTTGCTGTAGTTAAAGCTTTGATTGCAGCATCATTTGTTTTTGTAAGTGTAATAATATCTGTTCTTGTAGGTGTAGCTTACGTAATTTAATATAGCTTTAGTTTTAGCTTTGGTATTAGTTTAGTTGTATCTTTAGTTTTAGTTTTTTGATTGCAGCATCATTTGTTTTTGTAAGTGTAATAATATCTGTTCTTGTAGGTGTAGCTTACGTAATTTAATATAGCTTTAGTTTTAGCTTTGGTATTAGTTTAGTTGTATCTTTAGTTTTAGTTTTGGCTGTTGTTGTACATGTATCTTTCGTTTTGTTTTAGTAGATGTACATATAACTCCAGTACATATACATAAAGTTGTAGTTAATAAAGGTAAAGAAATAAATCATGTTTTATGTTTAGGACAAGGGCTGGGCTACGCTTGGCAGTGAACTTAGAGCCAACCGAAAAGGAATTGAAGAGGGTACTTCACTTAAACCCAAGGGGAAAGGGACTCAAATGCAAACCTAAGCTTAGATCGATAGATGTTGTGGAAATAGATATACAGAAGCTGGGATTCAAAGTATGTAAAGGAAAAGTATTAGTTAGGACTAAATTGAAGGTAGTAAGGAGATGTATATGTAGCTGTATCTTTTGTTACGGTTAAATGCAATTTTAGATTTATTTTTAGTTGTAAATGCTCTTATTTTATTTCTAGCTAAAAATGTTAATGTAATTTCCATTACATACGTACTTTTTGTAAATTGAGAGGACATTTTTATGTCTATTAAGTTGTACCTCTATTTGATGAAGTTGCAGTTGTAGATATATCTGCCGGTTTCGATGGAATTATTGATATTTTTTACGATGTAGCTTCTGTTGTTGTAATTTTAGCTTTAGGAGAGATGTAATTTTATTTGCATTTGCATATATGAATTTAAGTGCGGTTTTTAGAAGTAGTTTTTATTTATGTATGAGTAGATTTTTATGACCATAGTGTTGTGACTTTATTAGTATTTATCCCTCTTTATGAAGTTATAGTTTCAGTTGCACTTGTAGAGCTATTCACCGGTGTAGATGTAGTTACCGATGGTATTTACTATGCAGATTTTGTAGCTTTAGGGGTAGCTCTAATTTATTTGGATTTCCAAAATCTATTTTAGTCGCTATCATATAAGTAATTTTGGAATGTTTTGGAGAAGTTGTAGCTTTTGTAGCTATATAAGCAGTTGTTGTTTTAGATACAGTCACAATTTTAGATATAGTTGCAGTTGTAGAGTAGATGCAAAAGTATTTTGTAAAAGATATAGTTAAGGATGTAATTTGTTTTATATTTCGGACAAGGGATAGGCTACGTTTGGCAGGTAAAAAAAGTTCTACACAAGCCGGGAACTGACGCATTGAAAAGACAAGCATTAGTTAAATCTGAATTGAAGTTAGTAGTGAGGTAGTCCAAAGCATTAGATGGGGTTTAGAGCTATCGGGATGGATATTTTTGTAGGTCTAGTATGTACTTTTAAATGTACAAATAGTTGTGGTTGATGTAGTTAAAGATTAAATTCCTGTTTTACATTTAGGACAAGGGGTAGGCTACGCTCAGCATGACACTTAGAAAGAATTCCAAATGACAGAAAGGAGTGAAACGGGTACATCACGTAACCCAAGAGGAAACGGCCCAAAGACATCCCTTAGCTTCAATGGATAGTTGCTGTTGGAAAAGATCTACAGCAGCTGGCATTCGAAGCATGAAAAATAAAACCATTAGTTCGGTCTGAGTGGAAGGTAGTAGTAAGGCAGACAAAGCCATTAAAGGGCTGTTGTGACAAAAGGATGCATATTGTTGTAGATGCAGTTGTTGTTGTATATGTAAAAGTAGTTTCTGATATATTTTTAAATGTAGTTTATTTAGCTGAAGTTGTAGCTTTGGTTTTAGTCGCATTTGTTTTGATAAGTGTACTGACATGTATTCTTGTAAGTGTTATTGATGCAATTTGATAAAGCTTTAATTGTAGGTTTTGTTTTAATTTATTTTACCGGCAGTTTTTTCTGTATTTGTAATTGTAGCTTTAGTTTAGTTTTAGTAGATGTACATGTAACTTCAGTAGATGCACATATATTTGGAGTTGATGTAGTTAAAGATTTAATTCCTGCTTTATTTTTAGGACAAGGGGTGGACTATACTCAACAGTACACATAAAGATGAGGTCAACTGATCAAAGGCAACGAAGATGGTATTTTAATTAAACTCCATAGGAAAAGGGCTCAAAACAAACCTGAGCTTAGATGGAGAGATGTTGTGGAAAATGAACTACAGGAGCTGGATTCCACAGAATGGTCAAGAAAGTCATAAGTTAAGTCTAAGTGGAAGGTAGGAGTGAGTTGTATCTATCGTTGTAGCTTTTGTTACGTTTACATGCAAATTTTGATTAATGCGTAGATGTAAATGCTCTTAATGTATTTGTAGCTATAAGTGTGGATGTAGCTGAGTTTTAAGTTTTTGTAGAAGTTGCATACGTTGATATTGATGTACCTTCAATTGCAGTAGTCTTTGGTTTTTATACGATGGAGATTTTGTCTCTGTAAATGTAGCTTAAGAGGTTGATTAGATCTTTTTGCTCTTTCAAATGAAGATACTTGCCGTTATTGAGGTAGCTTGAGTATGTGTAGTAAAAGTTTCATATATATATATATATATATAGATATATTACTTTACATTTAATAGCAGCTCTCTGTCTTTGTGTTATTGAAGTTTTTGTTACAGTTTTAGATATACTTCCCAGTGTGGATGTATTTATTGGTTCTATTTAAGTTTTAGATTCTATTTCATTAATTGTTGCTTTATAATTAGACTTGATTAATTCTGCAGTTTCAAATGAAGATATGGTTGCTGTTATTAAGGTATATTGCGTAAGTTTAGTAGAAGTTTAATATGAATACATAGATTTAACTCTAATTGCAGTTATCTCTATTTGTGTAGTTACAGTTTAAGTTGTAATTTTAGATAAAGTTCGCAGTTTAGATGCATTTATTGGTTCTATTTACGATGGAGATTCTGTTTCTGTAAATAAGGCTAAAGAGGTTGATTTGATCTTTTCTGCAGTTGCATGAATATATTGTTGTCGTTAGTGAGGTAAATTGTGTATGTGTAGTAGTAGTTTAGTATGTATATAAAACTTTATCTCTAATTGCAATTCTTTGTGTTGTTATAGTTTTTTTGCAGATTAAATATAGTTCCCAGTTAAGTGGCATTTATTTGTTCTATTTAAGCTGTAGATTCTAATTCAGTAATTGTTGCTTTAGAAATAGACTTGAACTATTCTGCAAGTTCAAATGAAGATACGGTTGCCATTATTAAAGTATATTGTGCATGTAGTAGAAGTTTAATATGAATACAAAGATTTACGACTAATTAATGTTACCTCTATTTTTGTAGTTAAGTTTAAGTTGAATCTTAATAAAAGTTTCCAGTTTAGATGCATTTTTTGTTCTATTTAAGATGTAGATACTATTTCTGTAATAAGTTGCTTTAAAATTAGACCTGATATATCCTGCATTTTCAAATGAATACGTAGTTGCTGTTATTAAGGTATATTTTGTATGTGAAGTAGAAGTTTGAAATATATACATAGCTCTACCTCTAATTGCAGTTATCTCTATTTGTGTAGTTACAGTTTTAGTTGCAGTTTTAGATATAATTTCCAGCTTAGATGCATGATTTGTTTTATTTACAATGGAGAATATGTTTCTGTAAATGAGCTTCAGAGGTAGATGTGATCTTTTCTGCAGTGGCAAATAAAGATATAGTTGCTGTTATTGAGGTAGATTGTGTATGTGTAGTAAAAGGTTAATCTGTAGATATAACTTTACCCCTTATTGCAGTTATCTCTCTTTGTGTAGTTTTTTAGTTGCATTTTTAGATATAGTTCCCAGTTTAGATGCAATTATTGGTTTAATTTAGACGTGATCTATTTTGCATTTGCAAATGCAGATATAGTTGTCGCTATTAATGTAGAATGTTTATATTTAGTATTGGTTTATTTACGATCTAGACTCAGTTTCTGTAATTTAACTTTAAAGGTAGATGAGATCTTTTTGTTTATCTTCACTTGCAATTGAAGATATAGTTGCATTATTGAGTTTGATTGTGTAAGTGTAACAGAATTTTAATATGTACATATACATTTATCTCTAATTGCAGTTATCTCATGCTCTTATCATGCTCTTCTATTGCTCTTCTAATGCTCCTCTACTGCTCATCTAATGCTCTTCTCACGCGCTTCTCATGCTCTTTTCACGCGCTTCTCATACCCCTCTCATGCACTTCTCATGCTCTTCTCATGCTCTTCTCTTGCTCTTTTCACGCACTTCTCATGCTCTTCTCATTCTCTTCTCATGCTCTTATCATGCTCTTCTATTGCTCTTCTAATGCTCCTCTACTGCTCATCTAATGCTCTTCTCACGCGCTTCTCATGCTCTTTTCACGCGCTTCTCATACCCCTCTCATGCACTTCTCATGCTCTTCTCATGCTCTTCTCATGCTCTTCTCATGCTCTTATCATGCTCTTCTCATGCTCTTCTCATGCTCTTCTCATTCTCTTCTCATGCTCTTCTCATGCTCTTATCATGCTCTTATCATGCTCTTCTCATTCTCTTCTCATGCTATTCTCATGCTCTTCTCATTCTCTTCTTTTGTTCTTCTGATGCTCACTGGTTGATCTTAGCACGCTCATCTCATGTATATTTCATGCTCATCTCATGCTTTTCTCATGTTCTTTTTATGCTCTTTCGTGCCATTCTTGTGTGCTTTTCTCATCCTCTGTTCGTGCTGTTCTTATGCTCATTATTGCAGATCTCATGCTCTTCTCATGCTCATCCGATGCAATTCGAATAATCTTCTCATGCTCTTCTCATGCTCATCTTATGCTCAACTCGTTCTCCTTTTATGCTCTTCTCATGCTCTTCTCATGCTCATCTTATGCTCAACTCATTCTCCTTTTAAGCTCTTCTCATGCTCTTCTTACACTTTTCACATGTTCTTTTAATGCTTTTCTCATGCTCATTGCTGTTTTTAAAATGTTTATCTCATGCACATCTATTGCATTCGTATGACTCTTCGAAAGCTCTTTTCAATGTTTGTTCATGGTCTTCTCTTGCTCATATGGTGGTCATCGCATAGTTATCTCATTATCTTTTCACGCTCCTATCATGCTTATCTGTTGTACACCTCATGCTTTCTCATGTTCTTCTATTGCTCTTCCCATGCTTTCCTCGTCCTCTGCTCGTGCTCTTCTTATGCTCAGCTTTTTGCAGATCTCATGATCTTCTCATGCTCACCTGATGCAAATCTATTACTCTTCTCATGCTCTTCTCTTGCTCTTCTTATGCTTTTATCATGCTCTTCTCTTGCTCTTCTTATGCTTTTCTCATGCTCTTCTCATACTTTTCTCATGCTATTCTCATACTATTCTCATGCTATTCTCATGCTATTCTCATGCTATTCTCATGCTATTCTCATGGTATTCTCATGCTTTTCTCATGCTATTATCATGCTTATCTATGTTCTACTCATGCTCTTCTCATGCTCACCTGTTGCACACCTCATGCTCTTCCCATGTTCTGCTCATGCTCTTCTTATGCTCTTCTCATGCTTTTCTCATGTTCTTGCCATGCTCTTTTCATGCTTTTCTTATACTATTTTAATGCTTCTTCCATCCATTCTAATGCTTCTCGTTCTCCTCTTATACTTTGATTACTTTTTGGTTACACCTTGGTTAAACTTTGGCTCAACTTTGGTTATACTTTGTTACACTTTGAGTATAATTTGGTTACAATTTTTCTACACTTAGGTTACACTTTGGTTACACTTTTGTTGAGTCTTGGTTACACTTTGACTAAACCTTGGTTACACTTTGGTTAAATTGTGGCTACACATTGGTTACACTTTGGCTACGCTTTAAATACAATTAGGTTACACTTTGGCTACACTTTGGTTACACCTTTGTTATATTCTTGCTACACTTACATTACACTTTGATTACTTTTTTATTACACTTTTGTTACACTGTGGTTACACTTTGGCTACACTTTGGATACACTTTTGCTCTATTTTGGCTACACTTTTAGTTCACTCTAATCACAATTTCGCTACACTTTGGTTACACTTGCTTACCCTGATGTTACATTTTTGTTACATTTTGTTTACACTTTCCTTACACATTGGTTACAACTTGTCTCAGTTGTCTAGCACGTCTCAGCTAATTCTAGCCCGTCAAGGCTAAGTATAGGCCGTCTAAGCTAAATGTAATCCGTCTCAGCTAAGTCTAGCCTGTCTAAGCTAAGTCTAACCCGTCGCAGCTAAGACTAGTCCGTCTCAGCTAAGTCTAGCACGTCTAAGCTATGTCAAGGTCGTCTAAGTTAAGTCTAGCCCTTCTCATTTGTATAGCCCGTCTCAGCTAAGTCTAGCCCGTCTCAGCTACGTCTAGTCCGTCTCAGCTAAGTATAAGTTAAGTCTAGCTCATCTAAGCTAAGGCTATCCGGTCTCAGTTGTCTAGGCTGTCAAGTCTAGTCTGTCTCTTCTAAGTCTACTCCCTCTCATTTAAGTCTAGCCAGTCTCAGATGACTAGCCCGTCTCAGCTAAGTCTAGCCCTTTTAAGCTAAGTTTAGCCAGGCTCAGCTAAGTCTACTCCGTCTCAGCTAAGTCTAATCCGTCTCAGCTAAGTGAAGCCCGCCTCAGTTAAGTCTAGCCCGTCTCAGTTAGTCTCTCTCAGCTAAATCTAGCTCGTCTAAGCCAATTCTAGCCTATCTTAGCTAAGTGTAGCCCATCTCAGTTAAGTCTAGAACACCTCAGCTAAGTCAAGCTCGTATAAGCTAGGTCTAGCCCGTCTAAGCTAAGCTTAGCCCGTCTCAGATGAGTCTAGCCACTCTCAGCTAATTCTAGCCAGTTTCAGCAAAGTCTATCCCGTTTCAGCTACGTCTAACCAGTCTCAAAATAATCCAGTCCGTCTAAGTTAAGTCTAGCTCATCTAATCTAAGTCTATCCGGTCTTAGTTGTCTAGGCTGTCAAGCTAAATCTAGTCTGTCTCAGCTAATTCTAGCCCCTCTCAGTTAAGTCTAGCCAGTCTCAAATGACTAGCCCGTATGAGCTAAGTCTAGACCTTTTAAGCTAAGTCTAGCCCGTCTAAGCTTAGTCTAGTTCGTATCAGCTAAGTCTAGCCTGTCTCGGTTAAGTCAAGAACGCCTAAGATAAGTCTAGCCTGTTTCAATTCTCTAGCCCATCTCAGCTAAGTCTAGACCTTCTAAGCTAAATCTGTCACGTCTAAGCTAAGAATAGCCGTCTCGGCTAAGTCTAGCTCGTCTCAGCAATGTCTAGTCCGTCTCAGCTAAGTCTAGTCCGTCTAATTTAAGTCTAGCTTATCTAAACTAAGTCTAGCTCGTCTCAGTTCTCTTGACTGTCACAGCTAAGTCTAGACCAGCTCAGCTAAGTCAAGCACGACTCAGTTAACTCTAGCATGTCTAAAGTAAGTCTAGAACGTCTTAGGTAAGTCTACCATAACTCAGCTAAGTCTTGTCCGTCTATGCAAAGTCTAGCCCGTCTGAAGTGTTCAGTCGGTCTCATCTAATTCTAGCCCGTCTTAGATAAGTCTAGCTCGACTAAGCTAAGTCTATCCCGTGTCAGCTATGTCTAGCCCATCTAAGCTTAGTCCAGCCTGTCTAAGCTAAGTCTATCCCTTCTCATTTGTATAGACCGTCTCAGCTAAGTCTAGCCCGTTTTAGCTAAGAATACCCTGTCTCAGCTAAGTCTAGCCGTCTCAGCTAAGTCTAGTCCGTCTCAGCTAAGTCTATCCCATCTCAGCTAAGTCTAGTCCTTCTCAGCTAAGTCTAGCCAGTCTCAGATAAGTCTAACCCATCTAAGTTAAGTCTAGCTCATCTAAGCTATATCTAGCTCATCTCAGTTTCTAGGCTGTCACAGCTAAGTCCAGCCCTTCTCAGCTAAGTCTAGTCCGTCTCAGGTAAGTCTAGCCCATTCTAGCAATGTCTAGCCCATCTAAGCAAAGTCTAGCACGTCTGCTAAGTCTAGTTGGTCTAAACAAAGTCTAGCTCGTTTAAGATAAGAATACCCCGTCTCAGCTAAGTCTAGCCCATCTCAGCTAAGTCTAGTCCGTCTTAGCTAAGTCTAGCTTATCTCAGCTAAGTCTAGTCCGTCTCAGCTAAGTCTAGCCCGTCTCAGATAAGTCTAACCCATCTAAGTTAAGTCTAGCTCATCTAAGCTATGTCTAGCTCATCTCAGTTTCTAGGCTGTCACAGCTAAGCCTTGCCCATCTCAGCTGAGTCAAGCACGACTCAGCTAAGTCGAGCCCGTGTAAGGTAAGTCTAGTCCGTCTCAGGTAAATCTAGCCCATTCCAGCAATGTCTAGCCCGTCTAAGCAAAGTCTAGCACGGGTGCTAAATCTAGCTCGTCTAAACAAAATTTAGCTCGTTTAAGCTAAGAATATCCTGTCTCAGCTAAGTCTAGCCCATCTCAGCTAAGTCTAGTCCGTCTCAGCTAAGTCTAGCCCTTCTCAGCTAAGTCTAGTCCGTCTCAGCTAAGTCTAAACCGTCTCAGATAAGTCTAGCCCGTCTAAGTTAAGTCTAGCTCATCTAAGCTATGTCTAGCCCATCTCAGTTTCTAGGCTGTCACAGCTAAGCCCAGCCCTTCTCAGCTGAGTCAAGCACGACTCAGCTAAGACTAGCCCGTCTAAGGTAAGTCTTGTCCGTCTCAGGTAAGTCTAGCCCGTCTCAGCTAAGTCTACCTCGTATAAGCTACGTCTAACCCATCTACGCTAAGCTTAGCTCGTCTCAGCTAAGTCTAGCCAATCTCAGCAAAGTCTAGCCCATTTCATCTAACTCTAGCCCGTCTCAGCTAAGTCTAGACTGTTTCAGCTAAGTCTAGCCTGTCTCAGATAAGTCTAGCCCGTCTAAGTTAAGTCTAGCTCATCTACGCTAAGTCTAGCCCGTCTCAGTTGTATCGGCTGTCACAGCTATGTCTAGACCGTCTCAGCTAAGTCAAGCACGACTCAGTTAAGTCTAGCCCGTCTAAGGTAAGTCTAGTCCGTCTCAGGTTAGTCTACCCCAACTCAGCTAAGTCTAGCCCGTCTGAAGTGTCCAGTCGGTCTCAGCTAATTCTAAACCATCTTAGCTAAGTCTAGCTCGACTAAGCTAAGTCTATCCCGTCTAAGCTATGTCTCGCCCGTCTAAGCTAAGTCTAGCCCTTCTCATTTGTAAAGACCGTCTCAGCTAAGTCTAGCCCGTCTCAGCTAAGTCTAGCCGACTAAACACAGTCTAGCTCGTTTAAGCTAAGAATACCTTGTCTCAGCTAAGTATAACCCGTCTCAGCTAAATCTAGTCCGTCTCAGCTAAGTCTAGCCAATCTCAGCTAAGTCTAGTCCGTCTCAGCTAAGTCTAGACCGTCTCAGATAAGTCTAGCCCATCTAAGTTAAGTGTAGCTCATCTAAGCTAATTCTAGGCCGTCTCAGCTAAGTCTAGCCCGTCTAAGTTAAGTCTAGCTCATCTAAGCTATGTCTAGCCCATCTCAGTTTCTAGGCTGTCACAGCTAAGTCCGGCACATCTCAGGTGAGTCAATCACGACTCATCTAAGTCTAGCCCGTCTAAGGTAGTCTTGTCCGTCTCAGGTAAGTGTAGCCCGTCTCAGCTAAGTCTAGCCCGTCTAAGCTAAGTCTAGACCGTCTAAGCTATGTCAAGCTCGTCTAAGCTAAATCTAGCCCTTTTAATTTGTATAGACCGACTCAGCTAAGTCTAGCACGTCTCAGCTAAGTCTAGCCCGTCTAAACTAAATCTAGCCCGTCTCAGCTAGGTCTAGTCCATCTCAGCTAAGATTTGCTCGTTGCAGTTAAGTCTAGTCAGTTTCAGCTAAGTCTAGTCCGTCTCAGCTAAGTCTAGCCCATCTAAGCTAAGTCTAGCCCGTATCAGTTGTCTCGACTGTCTCAGCTAAGTCTAGCCCATCTAAGCTCAGTCTAGGTCGTCTAAGCTAAGACTAGCCCATCTCAATTAACTCTAGGCCGTCTCAGCTAAGTCTAGCCCATCTTAGCTAAGTCTAGTCCATCTCAGTTAAGTCTAGCCCATCACAGTAAAGTCAAACTCGTCTCAGCTAAGTCTAGCTCGTATATGCTTAGTCTAGTCCGACTACGCTAAGCTTAGCCCGTCTCAGCTAAGTCTAGCCAATCTCAGCTAGGTCTAGCCTATTTCAGCTAAGTCTAGCCTGTCTCAGTTAAGTCTAGCCCGTCTAAGTTAAGTCTAGCTTATCTAAGCTAAGTCTAGCCGACTCAGTTGTCTCGACTGTCACAGCTAAGTCTAGACCGTCTCAGCTAAGTCAAGCACGACTCAGTTAAGTCTAGCCTGTCTAAGGTAAGTCTAGACCATCTCAGGTAAGTCTACCACAACTCAGCTAAGTCTAGTCCGTCTAAGCAAATCTAGCTCGTCTGCAGTCGGTCTCAGTTAATTCTTGCCCGTATTAGATAAGTCTAGCTCGTCTCAGCTAAGTTTATCCCATCTAAACTAAGTCTAGCTCGTTTAAGCTAAGAATACCCTGTCTCAGCTAAGTCTAGCCCGTCTCAAGTAAGTCTAGTCCATCTCAGCTAAGTCTAGCCCATCTCATCTAAGTCTAGTCCGTCTCAGCTAAGTCTAGACCGTCTCAGATAAGTCTAGCCCGTCTAAGTTAAGTCTAGCTTATCTTAGCTATGTCTAGCCCGTCTCAGTTTCGAGGCTTTCACAGCTAAGTCTAGCCTACCTCAGCTGAGTCAAGCACTGCTCAGCTAAGTCTAGCCCGTGTAAGGTAAGTCTAGTCCTTCTCAGGTAAGTCTAGCCCGTCCAAGCTATGTCTAGCCCGTCTAAGCTAAGTCTAGCCCGTCTCAGTTAAGTCTAGCTTATCAAGACAATGTCTAGCTCGTTTAAGCTACGAATACCCTGTCTCAGCTAAGTCTAGTACATCTCAGCTAAGTCTAGTCCGTCTCAGCTAAGTCTAGTCCGTCTCAGCTAAGTCAAGCCCATCTCAGCTAAGTCTACTCCGTCTCAGATAAGTCTAGCCCGTCTAAGTTAAGTCTAGCTCATCTAAGCTATGTCTAGCCCATCTCAGTTTCTAGGCTGTCACAGCTAAGTCCAGCCCTTCTCAGCACGACTCAGCTAAGTCTAGCCCGTCTCAGCTAAGTCTAGTCCGTCTCAGGTAAGTCTAGCCCCTCCAGCTATGTCTAGCCCGTCTAAGTAATGTCTAGCTCGTTTAAGCTACGAATACCCTGTCTCAGCTAAGTCTAGTACATCTCAGCTAAGTCTAGTCCGTCTCAGCTAAGTCTAGCCCATCTCAGCTAAGTCTAGTCCACCTCAGCTAAGTCTAGACCGTCTCAAATAAGTCTAGCCCGTCTAAATTAAGTCTAGCTCATCTAAGCTATGTCTAGCCCATCTTATTTTCTAGGCTGTCACAGCTAAGTCCAGCCCTTCTCAGCACGACGCAGCTAAGTCTAGCCTGTCTAAGGTAAGTCTTGTCCGTTTCATGGAAGGCTAGCCAGTCTCATCTATGTCTAGCCCATCTAAGCTAAGTCTAGACCGTCTAAGCTATGTCAAGCTCATCTAAGCAAAGTCTAGCCCTTTTCATTTGTTTAGACCGTCTCAGCTAAGTCTAGCCTGTCTCAGCTAAGTCTAGCCCGTCTAAACTAAGCCTAGCTCGTTTAAGCTAAGAATACCCTGTCACAGCTAAGTCTAGCCCGTCTCAGCTAAGTTTTTCTCGTCTAAGTTAAGTCTAGTCCGTTTCAGCTAAGTCTAGCCCATCTCAGCTAAGTCTAGTGAGTCTCAACTAAATCTAGCCGTCTAATCTAAGTCTAGATCGTCTTAGCTAAGTCTAGCCCATCTCAATTAACTCTAGGCCGTCTCAGCTAAGTCTAGCCCATCTTAGCTAGGTCTAGTCCATCTCAGTTAAGTCTAGCCCATCACAGTAAAGTCAAACTCGTGTCAGTTAAGTATAGCTCGCATAAGCTAGGTCTAGCCCGTCTACGCTAAACTAAGTCCGTCTCATTTAAGTCTAGCTAATCTCAACATAGTCTAGCCCATTTCATCTAATTCTAGCCAATCTCATCTAAGTCTAGCCTGTTTCAGCTAAGTCTAGCCTGTCTCAGATAAGTCTAGCACGTCTAATTTAAGTCTCGCTTATCTAAACTAAGTCTAGCCCGTCTCAGTTGTCTCGACCGTCCGTTTAAGCTAAGTCTAGCCCATCTCAGCTAAGTCTAGCTCTTCTAAGCTAAGTCTAGACCGTCTCAACTAAGTCAAGCACGACTCAGTTAAGTCTAGCCCGTCTAAGGTAAGTCTAGTCCGTCTCAGGTAAGTCTACCCCAACTCAGCTAAGTCTAGTCCGTCTAAGCAAAGTCTAGCCCGTCTGAAATGTCCAGTCGGTCCCAGCTAATTCTAGCCCGCCTTAGATAAGTCTAGCACGACTAAGCTAAGTCTTTCCCGTCTCAGCTATGTCTAACCCATCTAAGCTTAGTCCAACCCGTTTAAGCTAAGTCTAGCCCTTCTCATTTGTATAGACCTTCTCAGCTATGTCTAGCCCGTCTCAGCTAAGTTTAGCCCGTCTAAACTAAGTCTAGCTCGTTTAAGCTAAGAATACCCTGTCACAGCTAAGTCTAGCCCATCTCAAGTAAGTCTAGTCCATCTCAGTTGGACTTGGTTACAGTTTGACTACACTTTGGTTACACTTTGGTTACACTTTGACTAATCTTCGGTTACACTTTTGTTACACTTTAACTACACTTTAGTTACACTTTGATTACACTTTGGTTACTTTTTGACTACAGTTTAAATACACTTTGGTTACACTTTGGTTACACTTTGACTACACTTTGGTTAATTTTTGAATACACTTTGACTACACTTTGGTTACACTTTGGTTACACTTTGGTTACACTTTGACTACACTTTGGTTACACTTTGGTTACACTTTGGTTACACTTTAACTACACTTTGGTTACACTTTGATTACTCTTTGGTTTCACTTTGGTTACACTTTGGTTACACTTTCACGACACTTTGACTACACTTTGGTTACACTTTGACTACACTTTGACTAGACTATGGTTACACTTTGACTACACTTTTTTAACACTTTGATTACACTTTGGTTACACTTTGGATACACTTTGACTACACTTTGTTTACAGTTTGGTTACACTTTGACTACACTTTGGTTACACTTTGGTTATACTTTGGTTACACTTTGTTTACACTCCGACTACACTTCGGTTACACTTTGACTGCAATTTGGTTACACTTTGGTTACACTTTGGTTACATTTTGGTTACAATTTGTTTACACTTTGACTACACTTTGTTTACTCTTTGACTGCACTTTAATTACACTTTGGTTACATTTTTATTACACTTTGACTACAATTTGGTTACACTTTGGTTACACATTGGTAACACTTTGGTTACACTTTGACTACTCTTTAACTATACTTTCACTACACTTTGATTTCACTTTGGGTACACTTTGGTTACACTTTGGTTACACTTTGGTTACACTTTGGTTACACTTTGGTTACACTTTCGTTACACTTTGGTTACACTTTTACTAAACTTTGGTTACACTTTGTTTACACTTTGGTTTCACTTTGGTTACACTTTGGTTTCACTTTGATTACCCTTTCACTACACTTTGACTACACATTGGTTAAACTTTGACTACACATTTAATAGACTTTTGTTACACTTTGACTACATTTTTTTAACACTTTGACTACACTTTGGTTACAATTTGACTACACTTTGGTTACACTTTGGATAAACTTTGACTACACTTTGGTTACAGTTTGGTTACACTTTGACTACAAATTGGTTACACTTTGGTTACATTTTGGTTTACTTTGGTTACACTTTGACTACACTTTGGTTACACTTTGATTACACTTTGGTTACACTTTTTTATACATTGAATACACTTCTGTAACACTTTAAATACACTTTGGTTACAATTTGGTTACACTTTGATACACTTTGACTCCATTTTGGTTACACTTTGGATAAACTTTGACTACACTTTGGTTACACTTTGACTACACTTTGGTTACACTTTGGTTACACTTTGGTTAAACTTTGTTTACACTTCGGTTACACTTTGGTTAAACTTTGGTTAAACTTTGGTTACCCTTTGGTTACGCTTTGGTTACACTTTGACTACACTTTAGTTATACTTTGACTACACGTTGGTTACACATTGGTTACACTTTTGCTAAACTTTGACTACACTTTGGTTCCACTTTGACTAAACTTTGGTTACACTTTGGTTACACTTTGGTTACACTTTGGTTACACTTTGGATACACTTGGTTAAAATTTGGTTATACTTTGGTTACACTTTGATTACACTTTAGTAACAATTTGGTTACACTTTTACTACACTTTGACTAAACTTTGGTTACACTTTGATTACATTTTGACTACATTTTGGTTACACTTTGAATACAGTTTGGTTACACTTTGGTTAAACTTTGACTACACTTTGGTTACACTTTGACTACACTTTGGTTACACTTTGACTACACTTTGGTTACACTTTGACTACACTTTGGTTACACTTTGATTACACTTTAGTTACACTTTGACGACACTTTGGTTACACTTTGGTTACAATTTGGTTACACTTTGACTACACTTTGGTTACACTTTTACTACACTTTGGTTACACTTTGTCTGCACCTTGGTTAACCTTTTGTTACACTTTGTTATACTTTGGTTACACTTTGACTACATTTTGGTTACACTTTGACTACACATTGGTTAAACTTTTGTTATACATTGACTACACTTTGGTTACACTTTCACTACACTTTGGTTACACTTTGGTTACACTTTGACTACACTTTGGTTACACTTTAACTACACTTGGATACACTTTGATAACAATTTGGTTACACTTTGACTACACATGAGTTACACTTTGGTTACACTTTGACTACGCTTTGGTTACACTTTGGTTACACTTTGGTTACACTTTGGTTACACTTTGGTTACACTTTGACTACACTTTGGTTACACTTTGAATACTTTTTGGTTACACTTTGGCTTCACCTTGGTTAACCTTTGGTTACACTTTGGTTATACTTTGGTTACACTTTGATTACACTTTGGTTACACTTTTTTATACATTGAATACACTTTTATAACACTTTAAATACACTTTGGTTACAATTTGGTTACACTTTGATACACTTTGACTACATTTTGGTTACACTTTGGATAAACTTTGACTACACTTTGGTTACACTTTGACTACACTTTGGTTACACTTTGGTTACACTTTGTTTACACTTCGGTTACACTTTGGTTAAACTTTGGTTAAACTTTGGTTACCCTTTGGTTACGCTTTGGTTACACTTTGACTACGCTTTAGTTATACTTTGACTACACTTTGGTTACACTTTGGTTACACTTTTGCTAAACTTTGACAACACTTTGGTTTCACTTTGACTAAACTTTGGTTACACTTTTGTTACAATTTGGTTACACTTTGGTTACACTTTGGATACACTTGGTTAAAATTTGGTTATACTTTGGTTACACTTTGATTACACTTTAGTAACAATTTGGTTACACTTTTACTACACTTTGACTAAACTTTGGTTACACTTTGATTACATTTTGACTACATTTTGGTTACACTTTGAATACAGTTTGGTTACACTTTGGTTAAACTTTGACTACACTTTGGTTACACTTTGACTACACTTTGGTTACACTTTGACTACACTTTGGTTACACTTTGACTACACTTTGGTTACACTTTGATTACACTTTAGTTTCACTTTGACGACACTTTGGTTACACTTTGGTTACAATTTGGTTACACTTTGACTACACTTTGGTTACACTTTGACTACACTTTTGTTACACTTCGCTTACACTTTGACTATACTTTGGTTACACTTTGACTACACTTTGGATACACTTTTGCTACACTTTGGTTACACTTTTGTTAAACTTTGGTTACAGTTTGGTTACACTTTGGTTACACTTTGGTTACGCTTCAGTTACACTTTGACTACACTTTGGTTACACTTTGACTACACTTTGGTTACACTTTGGTTACACTTTTGCTACACTTTGAATACACTTTGGTTAAACTTTAGTTATACTTTATTTACACTTTGGTTACACTTTGGTTACACTTTGACTACACTTTGGTTACACTTTGGTTACATTTTGGTTACACTTTGATTACACTTTGGTTACACTTTGGTTACACTTTGGTTACACTTTGGTTACACTTTGGTTACACTTTGGTTACACTTTGGTTACACTTTGGTTACACTTTGACGACACTTTGGTTACACTTTGGTTACACTTTGGTTACATTTTGGTTACACTTTGATTACACTTTGGTTACACTTTGGTTACACTTTGGTTACACTTTGGTTACAATTTGACGACACTTTGGTTACACTTTGGTTACACTTTGACTACACTTTGGTTACAATTTGACTACACTTTGGTTACACTTTTGTTACACTTTGGTTACACTTTGATTACACTTTGGTTACACTTTGGTTACACTTTGGTTAAACTTTGACTACACTTTGTTTACACTTTGATAACACTTTGGCTACACTTTGACTACACTTTGGTTACACTTTTGTTACACTTTGGTTACACTTTGGTTACACTTTGTTTACACTTTGGTTACACTTTGACTACACTTTGGTTAAACTTTGGTTAAACTTTGGTTACTCTTTGGTTACACTTTGGTTACACTTTGACTACACTTTGGTTACAGTTTGGATACACTTGGTTATACTTTGGTTATACTTTGGTTACCCTTTGATTACACTTAAGTAACACTTTGGTTACACTTTTACTATACTTTGACTACACTTTGGTTACACTTTGACTACACTTTGGTTACACTTTGGTTACACTTTTGTTACACTTTTGTTACATTTTGGTTACACTTTAGTTACACTTTGGGTACACTTTAGTAACACTTTGGTTACACTTTGACTACTAATTGGTTGCACTTTGGTAACACTTTGACTACAATTTGGTTACACTTTGGTTACATTTTGACTACATTTCGGTTACATTTTGGTTACACTTTGACTACACTTTGGCGTCACTTTGATTACACTTTGGTTACACTTTGGTTACACTTTGAGTACACTTTGGTTACACTTTGGTTACACTTTGGTTACACTTTGGTTACATTTTGACTTAACTTTGGTTATGCTTTGACTACACTTTGGTTACACTTTGACTACTAATTGGTTGCGCTTTGTTAACACTTTGACTACACTTTGATTACACTTTGGTTACACTCTTGCTACACTTTGAATACACTTTGGTTAAACTTTAGTTATACTTTGGTTACACTTTGGTTACACTTTGGTTACACTTTGGTTACACTTTGACTACACTTTGGTTACACTTTGGTTACATTTTGGTTACACTTTGACTACACTTTGGTTACACTTTGGTTAAACTTTGGTTACAATTAGGTTACACTTTGGTTACACTTTGACTACACTTTAGTTACACTTTGGATACACTTGGTTATACTTTGGTTATACTTTTGTTACCCTTAATTACACTTTAGTAACACTTTGGTTACACTTTTACTACCCGTTGACTACTCTTTGGTTACACTTTGATTACACTTTGGTTACACTTTTGTTACATTTTGGTTACACTTTGGTTACACTTTGGTTACACTTTAGTAACACTTTGGTTACACTTTGACTACAAATTGGTTGCACTTTGGTAACACTTTGACTACAATTTGGTTACACTTTAGTTACACTTTGACTACACTTTGGTTACATTTTGGTTACACTTTGACTACTTTTTTGGCGTCACTTTGACTACACTTTGGTTACACTTTGGTTACAATTTGGTTACATTTTGACTAAACTTCTGTTATGCTTTGACTACACTTTGGTTACACTTTGACTACTAATTGGTTGCACTTTGTTAACACTTTGACTTCACTTTGGTTACACTTTGGTTACACTTTGACTACATTTTGGTTACACTTAGGTTACACTTTGACTACACTCTCGCTACACTTTGACTACACTTTGGTTACACTTTGGTTACACTTTGTTTACACTTTGGTTACACTTTGGTTACACTTTGGTTACACTTTTAGAACACTTTGACTACAATTTGAATACACTTTGGTTACACTTTGTTTACACTTTGTTTACACTTTGGTTACACTTTGACTACACTTTGGTTACACTTTGGTTACACTTTGACTACACTATGGTTACACTTTGAATACACTTTCGTTACACTTTGCTTACACTTTGACTACACTTTGTGTACACTTTTGTTACACTTTGGTTACACTTTGACTACACTTTCGTTAAACTTTGACTACACTTTGGTTACACTTTGGTTACACTTTGGTTAAACTTTGGTTACACTTTGGTTACACTTTGGTTAAACTTTGGTTACACTTTGATTACACTTTAGTAACAATTTGGTTACACTTTTACTACACTTTGACTAAACTTTGGTTACACTTTGATTACATTTTGACTACATTTTGGTTACACTTTGAATACAGTTTGGTTACACTTTGGTTAAACTTTGACTACACTTTGGTTACACTTTGGTTACATTTTGGTTACACTTTGATTACACTTTGGTTACACTTTGGTTACACTTTGGTTACACTTTGGTTACACTTTGGTTACACTTTGACAACACTTTGGTTACACTTTGGTTACACTTTGGTTACATTTTGGTTACATTTTGATTACACTTTGGTTACACTTTGGTTACACTTTGGTTACACTTTGGTTACACTTTGACGACACTTTGGTTACAATTTGGTTACACTTTGACTACACTTTGGTTACAATTTGACTACACTTTGGTTACACTTTTGTTACACTTTGGTTACACTTTGGTTACACTTTGGTTACACTTTGGTTAAACTTTGACTACACTTTGTTTACACTTTGGTTACACTTTGGCTTCACTTTGACTACACTTT
This sequence comes from Lymnaea stagnalis, assembly GCA_964033795.1. Taxonomy (NCBI): domain Eukaryota; kingdom Metazoa; phylum Mollusca; class Gastropoda; family Lymnaeidae; genus Lymnaea; species Lymnaea stagnalis. Next base: position 954,828 of record CAXITT010000252.1, on the reverse strand, counting down.
GGTTACACTTTTGTTACACTTTGGTTACACTTTGGTTACACTTTGGTTACACTTTGTTTACACTTTGGTTACACTTTGACTACACTTTGGTTAAACTTTGGTTAAACTTTGGTTACCCTTTGGTTACACTTTGGTTACACTTTGACTACACTTTGGTTACAGTTTGGATACACTTGGTTATACTTTGGTTATACTTTGGTTACCCTTTGATTACACTTAAGTAACACTTTGGTTACACTTTTACTATACTTTGACTACACTTTGGTTACACTTTGACTACACTTTGGTTACACTTTGGTTACACTTTGGTTACACTTTTGTTACATTTTATTTACACTTTAGTTACACTTTGGGTACACTTTAGTAACACTTTGGTTACACTTTGACTACTAATTGGTTGCACTTTGGTAACACTTTGACTACAATTTGGTTACACTTTGGTTACACTTTGACTACACTTTGGTTACATTTTGGTTACACTTTGACTAAACTTTGGCGTCACTTTGATTACACTTTGGTTACACTTTGGTTACACTTTGAGTACACATTGGTTACACTTTTGTTACACTTTGGTTACATTTTGACTTAACCTTGGTTATGCTTTGACTACACTTTGGTTACACTTTGACTACTAATTGGTTGCGCTTTGTTAACACTTTGAAAACACTTTGATTACACTTTGGTTACACTCTTGCTACACTTTGAATACACTTTGGTTAAACTTTAGTTATACTTTGGTTACACTTTGGTTACACTTTGGTTACACTTTGGTTACACTTTGACTACACTTTGGTTACACTTTGGTTACATTTTGGTTACACTTTGACTACACTTTGGTTACACTTTGGTTAAACTTTGGTTACAATTAGGTTACACTTTGGTTACACTTTGACTACACTTTGGTTACACTTTGGATACACTTGGTTATACTTTGGTTATACTTTAGTTACCCTTAATTACACTTTAGTAACACTTTGGTTACACTTTTACTACCCGTTGACTACACTTTGGTTACACTTTGACTACACTTTGGTTACACTTTTGTTACATTTTGGTTACACTTTGGTTACACTTTGGTTACACTTTATCTACACTTTGACTACACTTTGGTTACACGTTGGTTACACGTTTACTACATTTTGGTTACAATTTGACTACACTTTGACTACACTTTGACTACACTTTGGTTACACTTTGGTTACACTTTGGTTACACTTTGGTTACAAGATGGTTACACTTTGGTTACACATTGACTATACTTTGGTTACACTTTGACTACTTTTTCGTTACACTTTTACGACACTTTTGTTACAATTTGTCTGCACTTTGACTACACTTTGATTACACTTTGGTTATACTTTTGTTACACTTTTTTACACTATGGTTGCTCATGGACTACACTTTGGTTACACTTTGACTACACTTCGGTTACACTTTGGTTACACTTTGACTACATTTTGGTTACAATTTGGTTACATTTTGACTAAACTTCTGTTATGCTTTGACTACACTTTGGTTACACTTTGACTACTAATTGGTTGCACTTTGTTAACACTTTGACTTCACTTTGGTTACACTTTGGTTACACTTTGACTACATTTTGGTTACACTTAGGTTACACTTTGGTTAAACTTTTACTACACTTTGACTAAACTTTGGTTACACTTTGATTACATTTTGACTACATTTTGGTTACACTTTGAATACAGTTTGGTTACACTTTGGTTAAACTTTGACTACACTTTGGTTACACTTTGACTACACTTTGGTTACACTTTGACTACATTTTGGTTACACTTTGACAACACTTTGGTTACACTTTGGTTACACTTTAGTTACACTTTGACGACACTTTGGTTACACTTTGGTAACAATTTGGTTACACTTTGACTACACTTTGGTTACACTTTGACTACACTTTTGTTACACTTCGCTTACACATTGACTACACTTTGGTTACACTTTGACTAAACTTTGATTACAGTTTGGTTAGACTTTAGTTACACTTTGACGACACTTTGGTTACACTTTGGTTACAATTTGGTTACACTTTGACTACACTTTGGTTAAACTTTGACTACACTTTTGTTACACTTCGCTTACACTTTGACTACACTTTGGTTACACTTTGACTACACTTTGGTTACACTTTGACTACATTTTGGTTACACTTTGGTTACACATTGTCTACACTTTGGTTACACTTTGAATACAAATTCTTTACACTTTGGTTACTTTTTGACTACACTCTGGTTACACTTTGTTTACACTTTTATTACACTTTGATTAAACTTTGGTTACACTTTGGTTACACTTTGACTACTATTTGGTTACACTTTGGTTACACTTTGACTACACTTTGGTTACACTTTGTTTACAGTTTGGTTACACTTTTGTTACACTTTGGTTACACTTTGGTTACACTTTATCTACACTTTGACTACACTTTGGTTACACATTGGTTACACGTTTACTACATTTTGGTTACAATTTGACTACACTTTGACTACACTTTGGTTACACTTTGGTTACACTTTGGTTACAAGATGGTTACACTTTGGTTACACTTTGACTAAACTTTGGTTACACTTTGACTACTTTTTCGTTGGTTTCAATTTGTCTACACTTTGACTACACTTTGATTACACTTTGACAACACTTTGGTTACACTTTGATACACTTTAGTTACAAGTTGGTTACACTTTGGATACACTTTGGTTACACTTTGAATACACTTTGGTTACACTTTGACTACACTTTGACTACACTTTGGTTACACTTTGGTTACTCTTTGGTTAAAATTTTGTTACACATTGACAACTCTTTGGTTACACTTTGACTACATTTCGGTGACATTTTGGTTACACTTTGACTACACTTTGGTTACACTTTGACTACATTTTGTTTACACTTTGAATACACATTGAATACACTTTGGTTATATTTTTGTTATACTTTTGGTTACACTTTGACTACACTTTATTTACACTTTGGTTACACTTTGGTTAAAATTTACAACAATTGGGTTACACTTTGACTACACTTTGGTTACACTTTTTTACACATTGACTACACTTTGGTTACACTTTGAATTCACTTTGGTTACACTTTGAATACACTTTGGTTACACTTAGGTTAAACTTTGACAACCCTTTGGTTACACATTGACTAAACTTTGACTACCCTTTGACTACACTTAGGTTACCATTTGGTTACAATTGGACTAATCTTTGGATACACTGTGGTTACACTTTGGTTACACTTTGGTTACACTTTGACTACTATTTGGTTACACTTTGGTTACACTTTAGTTACAGTTTGGTTTCACTTTTGTTAAACTTTTTTTACACTTTGGTTACACGTTGGTAAAATTTTGGTTACACTTTGGTTACACTTTGGTTACACTTTGACAACACTTTGGTTACTCTTTGGTTACACTTTGGTTACACTTTGGTTACACTTTGACTACACTTTGGTTACACATTGACTACACTTTGGTTACACTTTGACTACACATTGACTACACTTTATTCACACTTTGGATACACTTTGGTTACACTTTGGTCACACTACACTTTGGTTACACTTTGGTTACACTTTAGTTACAGTTTGGTTACACTTTTGTTAAACTTTTGTTACACTTTGGTTACACGTTGGTAACACTTTGGTTACACTTTGGTAACACTTTGGCTACACTTTGGTTACACTTTGACTACACTTTGGTTACTCTTTGGTTACACTTTGGTTACACTTTGACTACACTTTGGTTACACTTTGACTACACTTTGACGACACTTTAGTTACGCTTTGATTACACTTTGGTTTCACTTTGGTTACACTTTGGATACATTTTTTTTACACTTTGACTACACTTTTTTACACTTTGGTTACACTTTGGTTACACTTTGGTAACACTTTGGTTAAACTTTGGTTACACTTTGGTTACACTTTGACTAAACTTTGTTTACACTTCAGTTACACTTTCGTAACACTTTGACTACACTTTGACTACACTTTGGTTACTTTTAGGTTACACTTTGGTGACACTTTAGTTATACTTTGGTTACACTTTGGTTACACTTGGGTTACACTTTGACTACCCTTTGGTTACACTTTGACTACACATTGAATACACTTTGTCTACACTTTGGTTACACTTTGACTACACTTTGGTTAAACTTTGGTTACACTTTGATTATACTTTGACTACACTTTGACTACACTTTGACTACATTTTCGTTACACTTTGACTACACTTTGGTTACAATTTGACTACACATTGGTTACCATTTGAGTACTCTTTGGATACACTTTGGTTATATTTTGGTTACACTTTGACTGCACTTTTGTTACACTTTGACTACACTTTGATTACAATTTGACTACACTTTGGTTACACATTAAATACACTTTGGTTACACTTTGACTACAGTTTGGTTACACTTTGACTACACTTTGGTTAAACTTTGGTTATACTTTGGTTACATTTTGGTTATACTTTGGTTATAATTTGTTTACACTTGGCTACACTTTAGTAACACTTTGGCTACACTTTTACTACACTTTGGTTACACTTTGACTACACTTTGGTGACAGTTTGTTTATATTTTTGTTATAATTTGGTTACACTTTGACTATACTTTAGTAACACTTTGGCTACACTTTTACTACACTTTGCTTACACTTTGGTAACACTTTGACTACACTTTGTTTACACTTTTCTTACACTTTGGTTACACTTTTGTTACACTTTGGTTTACACTTTGGTTTACACTTTGGTTTACACTTTGGTTACACTTTGGTTATACTTTGACTACACTTTGGTTAAACTTTGACTACACTTTGGTTACACTTTGGTTACTCTTTGGTTACACTTTGGTTACATTTTGGTTACACTTTGTCTACACTTTGGTAAAATTTTGGTTACACTTTGGTTACACTTTGACTAAACTTTTGTTACACTTTGGTTACACTTTGACTATACTTTATTTACACTTTGGTTACACTTTTACAACACTTTGGTTACACGTTGGTTAAACTTTGGTTACACTTTAGTTACACTTTGACTACATTTCGCTAACATTTTGGTAACACTTTAATTACACTTTGACTACACTTTGGTTACACTTTGATTAAACTTTGGTTACACTTTGACTACACTTTGTTTACACTTTGGTTACACTTTGGTTACACTTTGGTTACACTTTGGTTACACTTTGGTTACACTTTGGTTACACTTTGACTACACTTTGGTTACACTCTGGTTACATTTTGGTTATACTTTGAAACACTTTGACTACACTTTGGTTACACTTTGACTACACTTTGGTTATAATTTGGTAACATTTTGGTTACACTTTGACTACACTTTGGTTACACTTTGACTACATTTTGGTTACACTTTTGTAATACTTTGGTTACACTTTGGTTAATTTTGGTTTTCTCTTTGGTTACACTCTGGTTACACTTTGGTTACACGTTGACTAAACTTTGGTTACGCTTTGACTACACTTTGGTCACACTTTGACTACACTTAGGATACACTTTACTACACTTTGTTTACACTTATACTACACTTTGGTTACTCTTTGGTTACAATTGGACTACACTTTGGTTACACTTTGACTACACTTTGGATACACTTTGACTACACTTTGTTTACACTTTGGTTACACTTTGACTACACTTTAGTAACACTTTGGATACACTTTTACTACACTTTGATGGTTATAATTTACCTTGGATTGTTATCATCCACCTTGGATGATAATCTACTACCTTGGATGGTAATCATTTTCTTTGGATTGTAATGTGATCATGAAATGTGATCATTTACAATGGATGGTAATTATATACCTTGGATGGTAACCATCTCCATGGTACTAATATCACTTGGATAGTGATCATCTACCTTGGAGGATAATTATCTAGCTTGGATGGTACTCGTTTACCTTGAATCTTAATCATCATCATTTAATGGTAATCATCTTCCTTGGATGGTAATCGTCTACCTTTGATGATAATCATCTGCATTGGAATGTAATCTATCTTGAATAGTAATCATCTACCTTTGATTGTAATTATATCCCTCGGATGGTAATCATATCCCTTAGATGGTAGCCATATCCTTTGGACGGTAATCATCTACCACTTGGATGGTTATTATAACCCTAGGATTGTAATCATCTACCTTGGATGGTAAACATATCCCTTGGATGGTAATTATCTACCTTGGATAATAATCATATACCGTGAATGGTAATACACTTCATTGAATGGTTATCATCTAGCTTTGTTGGTAATCATCTACCTTGGATGGTAATCATATCCATTGAATTGTAATCATCTACCTTATATGGTAATCTTCTACCTTGGATGGGAATCATTTTCTTGGATTGTAATCATCTACCTTGAAATGTGATCATCTACATTGGATGGTAATTATCGACCTTGGATGGTAACCATCTACCTTTGATATTAAACATAATCCCTTGGATGGTAATAATCTACCTTGGATAATATTCATAACCCTGGGGCGGTATAATCTACCTTCAATGGTTATCATCTACCCTGGATGGTAAGCATCTGCCTTGGGTGTTAATTATTTCTCTTGGATTTTAATTATATCACTTGGATGGTAATAATCTACCATGGATGTAATCATCTACCTTGGATGGACATCATATCACTTTGACGGTTATAAATAACCTTGGATTGCAATGATGTATCTTGATTGTAATCATATCCCTTTGATGGTCATCATCTACCTTGGACAATAATCATAACCATTAGATGGTAATAATCTACCTTGGATGTTATCATCTACCTTGGATGGTAATCATCTACCTTGGATTTTAATCATATCCATTAAATTGTAATCATCTACCTTGAATGATAATCTTATGCGTTGAATTGTAATTACTTACCTTGGATGGTAATCTTCTACCTTGGAAGGAAATCATCTTACTTTAATGGTAATCATTATTCCTAGGATGGTAATCATCTTCCTTTGATGGTAATCATCCACCTTGGATTATACTTATCTACCTTGGATAATAAACATCTAGCTTGAATGGTAATCATATACCTTGGATGGTAATCATCTACCTTTTATGGTTATTATATCCCTTGGATAGTAATCATATCCCTTGGATGGTAACCATATCCTTTGGAATGTAATAATCTACTTTGAATGGTTATCATTTACCTTGGATTGTTATCATCTATCTTGGATGGTAATCATATCACTTGTCTGTTAATTATACCTTTGGATTGTAATCATCTACCTTGGATAAAAAACATATTGTTTGATGGTAATCATCTACCTTGGATAATAATCATAACCGTCGAATGGTAAAACTTCATTGGATGTTTATCGTCTAGTCAGATGGTAATCGTCTACCTTGGGTGGTAATCATATCCCTTCTTTGGTAAAAATATACCTTGGATGGTAATCAAATTCCTTTGAATTGTAATCATCTACCTTAGATGGTAATCTTCTTACTTGGATGTTAATCTTTGTCTTTGGATTGTGAGCATCTACATTGGATGGTAATTATCTACCTTGGATGGTAATCATCTACCTTGGTTCGTACTCATCTACCTTATGTCTGTTTCATACCTCTTTCATGCCTGTTTCATACATCTTTCATGCCTGTTTCATACCTCTTTCATGTCTATTTCATACCTCTTTCATGCCTGTTTCATACCTCTTTTATGCCTGTTTCATACCTCTTTCATGTCTATTTCATACCTCTTTCATGTCTATTTCACACCTCTTTCATGCCTGTTTCATACCTCTTTCATGTCTATTTCATACCTCTTTCATGCCTGTTTCATACCTCTTTCATGCCTTTTTCATACCTCTTTCATGCCTGTTTCATACCTCTTTCATGTCTATTTCATACCTCTTTCATGTCTATTTCATACCTCTTTCATGCCTATTTCATACCTCTTTCATGCCTGTTTCATGCCTCTTTCATGTCTATTTCATACCTCTTTCATGCCTGTTTCATACCCCTTTCACGTCTATTTCATACCTCTTTCATGCCTGTTTCATACCTCTTTCATGCCTGTTTCATACCTCTTTCATGTCTGTTTCATACCTCTTTCATGCCTGTTTCATACCTCTTTCATGTCTATTTCATACCTCTTTCATGTTTATTTCATACCTCTTTCATGTCTATTTCATACCTTTTCCATGCCTATTTTATACCTCTTTCATGTCTATTTCATACCTCTTTCATGTCTATTTCATACCTCTTTCATCTCTATTTCATACCTCTTTCATGTCTATTTCATACCTCTTTCATGTCTATTTCATACCTCTTTGAAGCCTCTTTCATGCCTGTTTCATACCTCTTTCATGCCTGTTTCATACCTCTTTCATGTCTGTTTCATACCTCTTTCATGCCTGTTTCATACCTCTTTCATGTCTATTTCATACCTCTTTCATGTTTATTTCATACCTCTTTCATGTCTATTTCATACCTTTTTCATGCCTATTTCATACCTCTTTCATGTCTATTTCATACCTCTTTGAAGCCTCTTTCATGCCTGTTTCATACCTCTTTCATGCCTGTTTCATACCACTTTCATGTCTGTTTCATACCTCTTTCATGCCTGTTTCATACCCCTTTCATACATGTTTCATAACTCTTTGATGTCTATTTCATACCTCTTTCATGCCTGTTTCATACCTCTTTCATGTCTATTTCATACCTCTTTCATGTCTATTTCATACCTCTTTCATGCCTGTTTCATACCTCTTTCATGTCTATTTCATACCTCTTTCATGTCTATTTCATACCTCTTTCATACCTCTTTCATGTCTATTTCATACCTCTTTCATGCCTGTTTCATACCTCTTTCATGTCTATTTCATACCTCTTTCATGCCAGTTTCATATCTCTTTCATTTCTTTTTCATATTTCTTTTATGCCTGTTTCATACCTCTTTCATGCCTGTTTCATACCTCTTTTATGCCTGTTTCATACCTCTTTCATGTCTATTTCATACCTGTTTCATGTCTATTTCATACCTCTTTCATGCCTATTTCATACCTCTTTCATGCCTGTTTCATACCTCTTTCATGTCTATTTCACACCTCTTTCATGCCTGTTTCATACCTCTTTCATGTCTATTTCATCCCTCTTTCATGCCTGTTTCATACCTTTTTCATGCCTGTTTCATACCTCTTTCATGTCTATTTCATACCTCTTTCATGTCTATTTCATACCTCTTTCATCTCTATTTCATACCTCTTTCATGTCTATTTCATACCTCTTTGAAGCCTCTTTCATGCCTGTTTCATACCTCTTTCATGCCTGTTTCATACCTCTTTCATGTCTGTTTCATACCTCTTTCATGCCTGTTTC
>CAXITT010000252.1:865622-914517 GCA_964033795.1 Lymnaea stagnalis | reverse complement strand
TTTCATGTCTATTTCATACCTTTTTCATGCCTGTTTCATACCTCTTTCATGTCTATTTCATACCTCTTTCATGCCTGTTTCATACCTCTTTCATGTCTATTTCATACCTCTTTCATGCCTGTTTCATACACTTTTTATGTCTATTTCATACCTCTTTCATGCCTGTTTCATACCTCTTTCATGTCTATTTCATTCCTCGTTCATGCCTGTTTTATACCTCTTTCATGTCTATTTCATACCTCTTTCATTCCCATTTTCATACCTCTTTCATGCCTGTTTCATACCTCTTTCATGCCTGTTTCATACCTCCTTCATGCCTGTTTCATACCCCTTTCATGTCTATTTCATACCTCTTTCATGTCTATTTCATACCTCTTTCATGCCTATTTCATACCTCTTTCATGCCTGTTTCATGCCTCTTTCATATCTATTTCATACCTCTTTCATGCCTGTTTCATACCCCTTTCACGTCTATTTCATACCTATTTCATGCCTGTTTCATACCTCTTTAATGTCTATTTCATGCCTGTTTCATACCTCTTTCATGCCTATTTCATAACTCTTTCATGCCTGTTTCATACCTCTTTCATGTCTATTTCATGTCTATTTCATGCCTGTTTTATATCTCTTTCATGTCTATTTCATACCTCTTTCATGCCTGTTTCATACCTCTTTCATGTCTATTTCATACCTCTTTCATGCCTGTTTCATACCTCTTTATGCCTGTTTCATACCTCTTTCATGCCTGTTTCATACCTCCTTCATTCCTGTTTCATACCTCCTTCATGCCTGTTTCATACCTCTTTCATGTCTATTTCATGCCTGTTTCATACCTCTTTCATGCCTATTTCATACCTCTTTCATGTCTATTTCATACCTCTTTCATGTCTATTTCATACCTCTTTCATGCCTGTTTCATACCTCCTTCATGTTTATTTCATACCTCTTTCATGCCTGTTTCATACCTCTTTCATGTCTATTTCATACCTCTTTCATGTCTATTTCATACCTATTTCATGCCTGATTCATACCTCTTTCATGCCTGTTTCATACCTCTTTCATGCCTGTTTCATACCTCTTTCATATCTATTTCATACCTCTTTCATGCCTATTTCATAACTCTTTCATGCCTGTTTCATGCCTCTTTTATGTCTATTTCATACCTCTTTCATGCCTGTCTCATGCCTCTTTCATGTCTATTTCATACCCCTTTCATGCCTGTTTCATACCTATTTCATGTCTATTTCATACCTCTTTAATCCCTGTTTCATACCTCTTTCATGTCTATTTCATATCTCTTTCAAGCCTCTTTCATGCCTGTTTCATACCATTTTCATTTCCCTTTTTCATACCTCTTTTATGCCTGTTTCATACCTCTTTCATGCCTGTTTCATACCTCTTTCATGCGTGTTTCATACCTCTTTCATGTTTATTTCATACCTCTTTCATGGATGTTTCATACCTCTTTCATGTCTATTTCATACCTCTTTCATGCCTGTTTCATACCTCTTTCATGTCTATTTCATACCTCTTTATGCCTGTTTCATACCTCTTTCATGCCTGTTTCATACCACTTTCATGCCTGTTTCATACCTCCTTCATGCCTGTTTCATACATCTTTCATGTCTATTTCATGCCTGTTTCATACCTCTTTCATGTCTATTTCATACCTCTCTCATGCCTGTTTCATACCTCTTTTATGCCTGTTTCATACCTCTTTCATGCCTGTTTCATACCTCTTTCATGCCTTTTTCATACCTCCTTCATTCCTGTTTCATACCTCCTTCATGCCTGTTTCATACCTCTTTCATGTCTATTTCATGCCTGTTTCATACCTCTTTCATGCCTGTTTCATACCTCTTTCATGTCTATTTCATACCTCTTTCATGTCTATTTCATACCTCTTTCATGCCTATTTCATACCTCTTTCATATTTCATACCTCTTTCATGTCTATTTCATACCTCTTTCATGCCTGTTTCATACCTCTTTCATGTTTATTTCATACCTCTTTCATGCCTGTTTCATACCTCTTTCATGTCTGTTTCATACCTCTTTCATGTCTATTTCATACCTCTTTCATGTCTATTTCATACCTATTTCATGCCTGATTCATACCTCTTTCATGCCTGTTTCATACCTCTTTCATGCCTGTTTCATACCTCTTTCATGTCTATTTCATACCTCTTTCATACCTCTTTCATGTCTATTTCATACCTCTTTCATGCCTGTTTCATACCTCTTTCATGTCTATTTCATACCTCTTTCATGCCTGTTTCATACCTCTTTCATGCCTGTTTCATACCTCTTTCATTCCTGTTTCATACCTCTTTCATGTCTATTTCATACCTATTTCATACCTCTTTCATGTCTATTTCATACCTCTTTCATGCCTGTTTCATACCTCTTTCATGCCTGTTTCATACCTCTTTCATATCTATTTCATACCTCTTTCATGCCTATTTCATAACTCTTTCATGCCTGTTTCATGCCTCTTTTATGTCTATTTCATACCTCTTTCATGCCTGTCTCATGCCTCTTTCATGTCTATTTCATACCCCTTTCATGCCTGTTTCATACCTATTTCATGTCTATTTCATACCTCTTTCATCCCTGTTTCATACCTCTTTCATGTCTATTTCATACCTCTTTCAAGCCTCTTTCATTGCTGTTTCATACCTCTTTCATTTCCCTTTTTCATACCTCTTTTATGCCTGTTTCATACCTCTTTCATGCCTGTTTCATACCTCTTTCATGCCTGTTTCATACCTCTTTCATGTTTATTTCATACCTCTTTCATGGCTGTTTCATACCTCTTTCATGCCTGTTTCATACCTCTTTCATGCCTGTTTCATAACTCCTTCATGCCTGTTTCATACCTCTTTCATGTCTATTTCATGCCTGTTTCATACCTCTTTCATGTCTATTTCATACCTCTCTCATGCCTGTTTCATACCTCTTTTATGCCTGTTTCATACCTCTTTCATGCCTGTTTCATACCTCATTCATGCCTGTTTCATACCTCTTTCATGTTTATTTCATACCTCTTTCATGCCTGTTTCATACCTCTTTCATGTCTATTTCATACCTCTTTATGCCTGTTTCATACCTCTTTCATGCCTGTTTCATACCTCTTTCATGCCTGTTTCATACCTCCTTCATGCCAGTTTCATACCTCTTTCATGTCTATTTCATGCCTGTTTCATACCTCTTTCATGTCTATTTCATACCTCTTTCATGTCTATTTCATACCTCTTTCATATCTATTTCATACGTGTTTCATGCCTCTTTCAGGTCTATTTCATACACCTTTCATGCCTGTTTTATACCTTTTTCATGTTCCTTTTCATACCTCTTTCATGCCTGTTTCATGCCTCTTTCATGTCTATTTCATACCTCTTTCATGCCTGTTTCATACCTCTTTCATGTCTATTTCATACATTTTAAATGCATGTTTCATACCTCTTTCATGTCTATTTCATACCTCTTTCATGAATGTTTCATACCTCTTACATGCCTGTTTCATACCTCTTTCATACCTCTTTCATAACTCTTTCATGCCTGTCTCATACCTCTTTCATGTCTATTTCATGCCTGTTTCATACCTCTTTCATGTCTATTTCATACCTCTTTCATGTCTATTTCATTCCTCTTTCATGTCTATTTCATACCTTTTTCATGCCTGTTTCATACCTCTTTCATGTCTATTTCATACCTCTTTCATGCCTTTTTCATACCTCTTTCATGTCTATTTCATACCCCTTTCATGCCTGTTTCATACATTTTTTATGTCTATTTCATACCTCTTTCATGCCTGTTTCATACCTCTTTCATGTCTATTTCAATCCTCTTTCATGCCTGTTTCATAACTCTTTCATGTCTATTTCATACCTCTTTCATTCCCATTTTCATAACTCTTTCATGCCTGTTTCATACCTCTTTCATGCCTGTTTAATACCTCTTTCATGCCTGTTTCATACCTCTTTCATGCCTGTTTCATACCTCCTTCATGCCTGTTTCATACCCCTTTCATGTCTATTTCATACCTCTTTCATGTCTATTTCATACCTCTTTCATGCCTATTTCATACCTCTTTCATGCCTGTTTCATACCCCTTTCACGTCTATTTCATACCTATTTCATGCCTGTTTCATACCTCTTTCATGTCTATTTCATGCCTGTTTCATACCTCTTTCATGTCTATTTCATACCTCTTTCATGCCTGTTTCATACCTCTTTCATGTCTATTTCATGTCTATTTCATGTCTATTTCATACCTCTTTCATGTCTATTTCATTCCTCTTTCATGTCTATTTCATACCTTTTTCATGCCTGTTTCATACCTCTTTCATGTCTATTTCATACCTCTTTCATGCCTGTTTCATACCTCTTTCATGTCTATTTCATACCTCTTTCATGCCTGTTTCATACCTCTTTCATGTCTATTTCATACCTTTTTCATGCCTGTTTCATACCTCTTTCATGTCTATTTCATACCTCTTTCATGCCTGTTTCATACCTCTTTCATGTCTATTTCATACCTCTTTCATGCCTGTTTCATACATTTTTTATGTCTATTTCATACCTCTTTCATGCCTGTTTCATACCTCTTTCATGTCTATTTCATTCCTCTTTCATGCCTGTTTCATACCTCTTTCATGTCTATTTCATACCTCTTTCGTTCCCATTTTCATACCTCTTTCATGCCTGTTTCATACCTCTTTCATGCCTGTTTAATACCTCTTTCATGCCTGTTTCATACCTCTTTCATGCCTGTTTCATACCTCCTTCATGCCTGTTTCATACCCCTTTCATGCCTGTTTCATACCCCTTTCATGCCTGTTTCATACCTCTTTCATGCCTGTTTCATACCTCCTTCATGCTTGTTTCATACCTCCTTCATGCCTGTTTCATACCTCTTTCATGTCTATTTCATGCCTGTTTCATACCTCTTTCATGTCTATTTCATGCCTATTTCATACATCTTTCATGTCTATTTCAAACCTCTTTCATGCGTGTTTCATACCTCCTTCATGCCTGTTTCATACCCCTTTCATGTCTATTTCAAACCTCTTTCATGCCTGTTTCATACCCCTTTCACGTCTATTTCATACCTCTTTCATGCCTGTTTCATACCTCTTTCATGTCTATTTCATACCTCTTTCATGCCTGTTTCATACCTCTTTCATGCCTGTTTCATACCTCTTTCATTCCTGTTTCATACCTCCTTCATGCCTGTTTCATACCTCCTTCATGCCTGTTTCATACCTCTTTCATGTCTATTTCATGTCTATTTCATACCTCTTTCATGCCTGTTTCATACCTCTTTCATGTCTATTTCATACCTCTTTCATGTCTATTTCATACCTCTTTCATGTCTATTTCATACCTCTTTCATGCCTGATTCATACCTCTTTCATGCCTGCTTCATACCTCTTTCATGCCTGTTTGATACCTCTTTCATGTCTATTTCATACCTCTTTCATACCTCTTTCATGTCTATTTCATACCTCTTTCATGCCTGTTTCATACCTCTTTCATGTCTATTTCATACCTCTTCATGCCTGTTTAATACCTCTTTCATGCCTGTTTCATACCTCTTTCATGCCTGTTTCATACCTCTTTCATGTCTATTTCATACCTCTTTCATGCCTGTTTCATACCTCTTTCATGTCTATTTCATACCTCTTTCATGCCTGTTTCATACCTCTTTCATGTCTATTTCATACCTCTTTCATGCCTGTTTCATACCTCTTTCATGTCTATTTCATACCTCTTTCATGCCTGTTTCATACCTCTTTCATGTCTATTTCATACCTCTTTCATGCCTGTTTCATACCTCTTTCATGTCTATTTCATACCTCTTTCATGCCTGTTTCATACCTCTTTCATGTCTATTTCATACCTCTTTCATGCCTGTTTCATACCTCTTTCATGTCTATTTCATACCTCTTTCATGCCTGTTTCATACCTCTTTCATGTCTATTTCATACCTCTTTCATGCCTGTTTCATACCTCTTTCATGTCTATTTCATACCTCTTTCATGCCTGTTTCATACCTCTTTCATGTCTATTTCATACCTCTTTCATGCCTGTTTCATACCTCTTTCATGTCTATTTCATACCTCTTTCATGCCTGTTTCATACCTCTTTCATGTCTATTTCATACCTCTTTCATGCCTGTTTCATACCTCTTTCATGTCTATTTCATACCTCTTTCATGCCTGTTTCATACCTCTTTCATGTCTATTTCATACCTCTTTCATGCCTGTTTCATACCTCTTTCATGTCTATTTCATACCTCTTTCATGCCTGTTTCATACCTCTTTCATGTCTATTTCATACCTCTTTCATGCCTGTTTCATACCTCTTTCATGTCTATTTCATACCTCTTTCATGCCTGTTTCATACCTCTTTCATGTCTATTTCATACCTCTTTCATGCCTGTTTCATACCTCTTTCATGTCTATTTCATACCTCTTTCATGCCTGTTTCATACCTCTTTCATGTCTATTTCATACCTCTTTCATGCCTGTTTCATACCTCTTTCATGTCTATTTCATACCTCTTTCATGCCTGTTTCATACCTCTTTCATGTCTATTTCATACCTCTTTCATGCCTGTTTCATACCTCTTTCATGCCTGTTTAAAGCCTCTTTCATGCCTGTTTCATACCTTTTTCATGCCTGTTTCATACCTCTTTCATGCCTGTTTCATACCTTTTTCATGTCTATTTCATACCTCTTTCATGTCTATTTCATACATCTTTCATGCCTGTTTCAAACCTCTTTCATGTCTATTTCATACCTCTTTCATGCCTGTTTCATACCTCTTTCATGTCTATTTCATACCTCTTTCATGCCTGTTTCATACCTCTTTCATGCCTGTTTCATACCTCTTTCATGGCTGTTTCATACCTCCTTCATGCCTGTTTCATACCTCCTTCATGCCTGTTTCATACCTCTTTCATGCCTTTTTCATACCTTCTTAATGCCTGTTTCATACCTCCTTCATGCCTGTTTCATATCTCTTTCATGTCTATTTCATGCCTGTTTCATACATCTTTCATGCCTGTTAATACCTCTTTCATGCCTGTTTTATACCTCTTTCATGTCTATTTCATACCTCTTTCATGCCTGTTTCATACCTTTTTCATTCCTGTTTCCTACCTCTTTCATGTCTGTTTCATACCTCTTTCATGTCAGTTTCATACCTCTTTAATGTCTATTTCATACCTCTTTCATGTCTATTTCATACCTCTTTCTGTTTCATACCTCTTTCATGCCTGTTTAAAGCCTCTTTCATGCCTGTTTCATACCTTTTTCATGCCTGTTTCATACCTCTTTCATGCCTGTTTCATACCTTTTTCATGTCTATTTCATACCTCTTTGATGTCTATTTCTTTCCTCTTTCATGCCTGTTTCATAACTCTTTCATGCCTGTTTCATACCTCTTTCATGTCTATTTCATACCTCTTTCATGTCTATTTCATACATCTTTCATGCCTGTTTCAAACCTCTTTCATGTCTATTTCATACCTCTTTTATGCCTGTTTCATACCTCTTTCATGTCAATTTCATACCTCTTTCATGCCTGTTTCATACCTCTTTCATGCCTGTTTCATACCTCTTTCATGGCTGTTTCATACCTCCTTCATGCCTGTTTCATACCTCCTTCATGCCTGTTTCATACCTCTTTCATGCCTTTTTCATACCTTCTTAATGCCTGTTTCATACCTCCTTCATGCCTGTTTCATATCTCTTTCATGTCTATTTCATGCCTGTTTCATACATCTTTCATGCCTGTTAATACCTCTTTCATGCCTGTTTTATACCTCTTTCATGTCTATTTCATACCTCTTTCATGCCTGTTTCATACCTTTTTCATTCCTGTTTCCTACCTCTTTCATGTCTGTTTCATACCTCTTTCATGTCAGTTTCATACCTCTTTAATGTCTATTTCATACCTCTTTCATGTCTATTTCATACCTCTTTCATGCCTGTTTCATACCTCTTTCATGTCTATTTCATACCTCTTTCATGCCTGTTTCATACCTCTTTCATGTCTATTTCATACCTCTTTCATGCCTGTTTCATACCTCTTTCATGTCTATTTCATACCTCTTTCATGCCTGTTTCATACCTCTTTCATGTCTATTTCATACCTCTTTCATGCCTGTTTCATACCTCTTTCATGTCTATTTCATACCTCTTTCATGCCTGTTTCATACCTCTTTCATGTCTATTTCATACCTCTTTCATGCCTGTTTCATACCTCTTTCATGTCTATTTCATACCTCTTTCATGCCTGTTTCATACCTCTTTCATGTCTATTTCATACCTCTTTCATGCCTGTTTCATACCTCTTTCATGTCTATTTCATACCTCTTTCATGCCTGTTTCATACCTCTTTCATGTCTATTTCATACCTCTTTCATGCCTGTTTCATACCTCTTTCATGTCTATTTCATACCTCTTTCATGCCTGTTTCATACCTCTTTCATGTCTATTTCATACCTCTTTCATGCCTGTTTCATACCTCTTTCATGTCTATTTCATACCTCTTTCATGCCTGTTTCATACCTCTTTCATGTCTATTTCATACCTCTTTCATGCCTGTTTCATACCTCTTTCATGCCTGTTTCATACCTCTTTCATGGCTGTTTCATACCTCCTTCATGCCTGTTTCATACCTCCTTCATGCCTGTTTCATACCTCTTTCATGCCTTTTTCATACCTTCTTAATGCCTGTTTCATACCTCCTTCATGCCTGTTTCATATCTCTTTCATGTCTATTTCATGCCTGTTTCATACATCTTTCATGCCTGTTAATACCTCTTTCATGCCTGTTTTATACCTCTTTCATGTCTATTTCATACCTCTTTCATGCCTGTTTCATACCTTTTTCATTCCTGTTTCCTACCTCTTTCATGTCTGTTTCATACCTCTTTCATGTCAGTTTCATACCTCTTTAATGTCTATTTCATACCTCTTTCATGTCTATTTCATACCTCTTTCATACCTCTTTCATGTCTATTTCATACCTCTTTCATGCCTGTTTCATGCCTCTTTCATGTCTATTTCATACCTCTTTCATAACTCTTTCATACCTCCTTCATGCCTGTTTCATACCTCTTTCATGTCTATTTTATGCCTGTTTCATACCTCTTTCATGTCTATTTCATACCTCTTTCATGTCTATTTCATACCTCTTTCATGTCTATTTCATACCTCTTTCATGCCTATTTCATACCTCATTCATGCCAGTTTCATGCCTCTTTCATGTCTATTTCAGACCTCTTTCATGCATGTTTCATACCCCTTTCACGTCTATTTCATACCTATTTCATGCCTGTTTCATACCTCTTTCATACCTCCTTCATGCCTGTTTCATACCTCTTTCATGTCTATTTCATGCCTGTTTCATACCTCTTTCATGTCTATTTCATACCTCTTTCATGTCTATTTCATACCTCTTTCATGCCTGTTTCATACCTCTTTCATGCCTGTTTCATACCTCCTTCATGCCTGTTTCATACCTCTTTCATGTCTATTTCATGCCTGTTTCATACCTCTTTCATGTCTATTTCATACCTCTTTCATGTCTATTTCATACCTCTTTCATGTCTATTTCATACCTCTTTAATGCCTATTTCATACCTCTTTCATGCCTGTTTCATGCCTCTTTATGTCTATTTCATACCTCTTTCATGGCTGTTTCATACCTCTTTCATGCCTGTTTCATACCTCTTTCATGCCTGTTCCGACCTTCTTCATGCCTGTTTCATTCCTCCTTCATGCCTGTTTCATACCTCTGTCATGTCTATTTCATGCCGGTTTCATACCTCTTTCATGCTTGTTTTATACCTCTTTCATGCCTGTTTCATACCTCTTTCATGTCTATTTCATACCTCTTTCATGCCTGTTTCATACCTTTTTCATGCCTGTTTCATACCTCTTTCATGTCTGTTTCATACCTCTTTCATGCCAGTTTCATACCTCTTTAATGTCTATTTCATACCTCTTTCATGTCTATTTCATACCTATTTCATACCTGTTTCATGCCTCTTTCAGGTCTATTTCATACCTCTTTCATGTCTATTTCATACCTCTTTAATACCTCTTTCATGTCTATTTCATACCTCTTTCATGCCTGTTTCATGCCTCTTTCATGTCTATTTCATACCTCTTTCATACCTCTTTCATACCTCCTTCATGCCTGTTTCATACCTCTTTCATGTCTATTTTATGCCTGTTTCATACCTCTTTCATGTCTATTTCATACCTCTTTCATGTCTATTTCATACCTCTTTCATGTCTATTTCATACCTCTTTCATGCCTATTTCATACCTCTTTCATGCCTGTTTCATGCCTCTTTCATGTCTATTTCATACCTCTTTCATGCCTGTTTCATACCCCTTTCACGTCTATTTCAAACCTATTTCATAAGTGTAGCCAGAGTTTAGACAAAGTGTAACCAAAGTGTAGACAAATTATCATAAATGTGTACCTAAAGTGTAGCCAAAGTGTATCCAAAGTGTAACCAAAGTGTAGACAAAGTGTAGCCTAAGATAAATAAATGTGTAACCAAATTGTAGTCAAAATTTATCATAAGTCTGATCAAAGCGTTGCCAAAGTGTAACCTAAATGTAGCCAAAATGATGCCAAAGTTTAACCAAACTGTAGCCAAAGTGTAACCAAAGTGATGTCAAGACGAATTCAAAGTGTGGACAAATTTGAGAAAAAAGTGTAGCAAAAGTGTAACCTAAGTGTAACAAAAATTTAACAAAAGTCTAACAAAAATGTAGCCAAAGTATAACCAAAGTATATACAAAGTGAAACAAATGTAGCCAAAGTCTAACAAAAAAATTGTAAAATTGTATCCAAAGTGTAACCTAAGTGTAACCAAAGTGTAGCCAAAGTGCTTTTTTACATTTAGGCTAAACTTTGGTTACACTTTGGTTACACTTTGACTTGTATGGTAATCACATCCATTGGATTGTAATCATCTACCTCAGATGTTAATCATCCACCATGGAAGGTAATCATACCCCTTTGATGGTAATCACCTACCTTTGAATGTAATTATATTATATGATAGTAATCATCTAGTTTGGATTTTAATCATCTACCTTGGATGGTAATCATATCCCTTGGATGGTAATCATCTACGATGGATGTTAATCATTTACCTTTGATGGTAATCATATCCCTTAGATGGTAATCATATCCATTGGATTGTAATCATCTACCTTGGATGTAATCATCTACCTTGGATAGTAATCATATCCCTTGGTTGATAACCATCTACCTTGGATACTAATCATGTATCTTGGTTGGTAATCATCTACCTTGGATTGTAATCATATCCCTTTGATGTTAATTATCTACCATTGATGGTAGTCATATCTCTTGGATGGTATTCATCTACCTTGGAAGGTAATCATCTACCTTAGATAATAATCATATCCCTTTCATGGTAATTATCTACCTTGGATGTTAATAATATCCCTTAGATGTTAATCTTCTACTTTGGATGGTAATTATATCCCTTGCATAGTAATCATTTAAATGAATGATAATCATATCAATTGTGTGGTAATCATCATTCTTGGATTGTAATCATACCCCTTGGCTGTTACTCATCTACCTTGTAGAGTAATCATCTACCTTGGATGTTAATCATATAACTTGTATGGTAATGATCTTCTTTGGATGGTAATCATTTACCTTGGAGGATAATCATCCATCTTGGATGGTAATCATCTATCATGGATGGCAATTATCTAACTTGGTAGTTAATCATATACATAGAAAGGTAATCATCTACATTGGATTGTAATCATATCCCTTGGATGGTAATAATCATCTTTAAATGGCAATCATCTATCTTGTATGATAATTATTTACTTTGGCTGGTAATCATCTACCTTGGATGGTACTCATCTACCTTGGATGGTAATAATCTACCTTAGATTGTATCCATATACCTTGGATGTTATTCATCTACCTTGGGTGGTAATCATCTACCTTTGATGGTAATCATGTAACTTAGATGGCAATCATCTACTTTGGATGGTAATCATCTACTTTAGATGGTAAGCATATCCTTTTGATGGTAATCATCTACCTTGGATTGCAATTATCTGTCTTGGATGGTAATCATCTACCTTGGATAATAATCATTAACCTTGGATGATAATCATCTACCTTAGATGGTAATAATATCCCTTGGATGGTAATCATTTAACTTGGATGTATTCATCTACTGTTAATGATAATCATATCCCTTGGATGGAAATCATCTAACTTAAATGGTAATCATATCACTCCGACGGTAATAATCTATCTTGGATGGTCATTATCTACCATGGATGGTAATTATATCTCCTTGATGGTAATCATCTACCTTAAATAGTAATCATCTACTTTGGATGGTAGTCATTACCTTGGATGGTAATCATTTCCCTTGGATGGATATAATGTACCTTGGATGGTAATCATATCCATTGGAAATCATATCTTTTTGATGTCAATCATCTACCTTGGAATGTAATCATATCCGTTAAATATTAATCATATATCTTGGATGGTAATCATATCCATTGGATGGTAATCGTCCACCTTGAATAGTTATCATCAACTTTGGATGGTAATCACATTTCTTGGATGGTAATCATCTAAATTTGATGGTTATCATCTACCTTGGATGGTAATCATCTACCTTGTATAGTAATCATATAACTTTGACGGTAATAATCTACCTTGGATGGTAATCATATCTCTTGGATGATAATCATATTCCTTGAATTTTAATCATCTCTTTTGGATGGTAATTATCTAGCTTTGATTTTAATCATGTACTGACATAGGTAATCATATCACTTGATGGTAATCATTTATCTTGGTTGGCAATCATATCCCTTGAATGATAATCATCTACTTCGTATGGTAATCATATCACTTGTATGGTAATCATCTACCATGGATGGTAATTATCTACCTTGGGAGGTAATCATATAACTAGGATGTTAATCATCTATCTTGGGTGGTAATCATCTAACCTTGGATTGTTATCATCTATCTTGAGTGGCATTCATCTCACCTTGGGTGGTAATCATATCACTTTGACGGTAATAAACTATTTTGGATAGTAATCATCTACCTTTGATCGTAATCATCTACCTTCGATGGTAATTATATCCCTTGGATGTTAATCATCTACCTTGGATGGTAATCATTTACCTTAGGTGCTAATCATAACACTTGGAGGGTAATCATATCCCTTGGATTGTAATTATCAAATTTGGTTGGTAATCATCTGCGTTGAAAGGTAATCATATCCCTTGATGGTAATCATATACCTTGGATGGTTATCATTTACCTTTGATGGTCATCGTATCCCGTTAAAAATAATCTCACACCTAGGATGGTAATCATTTACCTTGGATGGTAATCATCTACCTTGGATGGTAATCCTCTACATTGGATGGCATTCATATCACTTTGATGGTAATCATCTACTTTGGATGGTAATAATATCCCTTGGTCGTTTATCATCTACCTAGGATGTTTATCATCTACATTCGATGTATTCATAACCCTTTGATGGTAATCATCTACCATGGATGGTAATTATATCTTTTGGATTGTAATCATATACCTTGGATTGTACAAATCTACCTGTTGCTACACATTGGCTGCACTTTGGCTACACTTTGGCTACACTTTGGCTACACTTTGGCTACACTTATTTTACATTTTGTTTACACTTTGTTTACACTTGATTGAAACTTTGGTTACACTTTTGTTACATTTATGTTACACTTTAGCTAAACTTTTGCTACACTTTGTTTACACTTTTGTTTTACTTTGGTAACATTTTTTAACAATAATTTGATTGCACTGTAGTTGTAGTTGTTTTTGCTCTTAATGTTTACTGAAGATGTATTAGTATTTTTAGTTTTACTTGTTGTTGCTTCATTTCAATTGTCGTCCTTTTAACTGTAGATGTAATTTCATTTCCAATTGAATGTATAGCTGTAGTTGTAGCTATAGCTATGATATTAACCTACTTGTAGTATGAAAGGTCAGGAGTATTTGATTAAAACTAGATATTATTTTTCGTACACTTACATTTTTAATTGACGAAAATTACTATGCAAACACAATGCACATAAAAATAAATAATTTAATGTATTGAATTAGAAAGAACATTTCGCTCCAAGTAAGTGCCCCCATTTCTGTGCCCTCACGCGTACCCAACGCTGTGCCGAAATAACGATTCCCAAAAAGATGCTATATTTATTTCTATCAAAGTGAATGTGTCTGTCCAACGAGCTTCACCTGTGCTAACGTTGAGTTTTCCGGTAGGATCTGTCAGCTAAAAAAGTAAACAATGATGTTATGCTTGAGTGGTGTGCTCCCAAAGCCTCGCAACACCAGTAGACAATATTTTCCTTTCAATTCCAATCTGAGCATTGTCCAATACTTCCTAATGAATTGTTGTTGACATTGAATTATGAAATTTAGTTTGATAAACGTTTGCCTTTTGGGATTTCAGGGTAAACAAAAAGTAACCATAATATACATATTTAATAATTGTCTCCCCTTATCCCCCACTCACTAATGTTGTGAGCTTTTTGTGTGTTGACAGAAAAAGTGTATTTGGATTGATCCCCTAGTTCTCAGCAAGGGGTCACTGTTATGAGTTGCAGTGGTGTGTGTTTCAAACTAGTGTGTTCAGCGTGTATATTTTAAGCTTTTCCTTGGAGAAGTAAGGCATTGCTTTTTGTAAAAACCCATCGTGGGTTTTTATCATGATAGTTTGATGAAAAAAAAACCTGTTTGCCATTCTTAAAAATAGCAAACCTCGTTAATAATTAAACGCTTTCAAATAAATGGTAGCTCAATTTTATTTGGGCATTCACATTGCTAGGAATATAAAGGATAATTAATATACAATGTGTGTCTTAGCTGTTAGTTTCATTTCTTATTTAATGCTACTGGTCTACTGGCATTAAAGGATGACTTTACTTGGCAGGACGCAGGTTACCAAAAGACACTTTCAACTGCCTGGATTTAGGCTGCCAATTGACACTTGCATCTTGCAGGACACTTGGCTCCAAATGACACTTTTAAAGAGAACATGTTTCAAGTGGCCGATACAGTGGTTGGAACCGAACGCTCAAATAACCACAGCTTTGAAACACAATCTGGTAAAAATAGTATTAATTTATGTAAATGTGATTGTTAATGCAGTTTTGTATGTAGACATACATGTATTTTTAGGTGTTGTTACTGTTGATGTAATTGTAGCAGTAGATGCATTTGTAGATGTTGTTGCTGTTTCATATTTAGTTGTAAATATTTCTTTAGATGGAGTTGAATTTGATGTAGTTGAAATTGTAGGAATAGATTTATGTGCAGTTAAGATTGCATTTTCAGTTGCAATATAGATCTAGATTTTGAAATTGTAGTGGATATGCCTGATTTTGAGGTAGTTGTTATTTCTGTTGATTTAATTGTAGATCTATTGGACTACAACATCAGCCTTACTACGAGGTGACCGTAACCTAATCCCCCCCCCCAATTACCAGATGACTTAAAAGTTGGAGTAGATTTCGACGGTCGAACGACAATAGGATGTTGTTGTAGTTGTATTGATATATAATTAATATATATAGTTGTAAATGTCTTTGTTGTTATGTAGTTGAAGCTGTAGTTTCAGTTTTAGATGAAGTTGTAGAAGTAATTGCAGATGTTCGTTTAGTTTTTGACATTGATGTAGATGTAGTTGTTTTTTATGCTATTTCATTTATAGCTGTCATTGCAGGTGTACATTTAATTGTAGTTTTATGTTTAAATTAGATGCAGCTGTAGATGTAGCTGTCTATGTTGTACAAGTTGATGTTTTAATAATTGTTACTGTCGTTGTAATTGTATTTCAATTGTATATGGTTGCTGGCTGGACGAATCATGTTTTAAACCAGTTGTCGGCAAACTCATTTAGCAAAATTGCCCAAAACTTAGCAGCAAGACGATTAAAAAAAGAGAACCAAATTTGTTTTGATGAAACTTTAAGAAAATATGTGTTTTGGTGTCAAAACCGATTTGCGGCCGGCTTCCCGAGCCGCACTCAAGTCGCTTAAGAGCCGCGTGCGGCTCTCTAGCCGAGATTTTCCGACAGGAGGTTTACAAAAAGTGAATCTCAAGTTCATGCTATTTAGTTAAATCTTTACAAAAGCCAAGTCATACTAAAAAGATCAACAGCATCCTGGGTTAATTTGACTAATTTATCTTTGATGGCAACTAATCTTTTTACAAATTAAGTTATAGTTGCAGTTTTAGATGAAATTGATATTCCTGTTGTTTGCTTATGGTAAAATTAAATGCCGTTTCAGTTGTGGATGTAATTTAGATGTCTTTCTTGATATGGTTTTCGATATTGTTCTAGATACAGTGGCTGCTGATGTAGTTCTAGATAAATTTGCTTTCGTGTAGTTGTAGGTATTGTTTTAGTTAACTATGTATTTGTAGTAGTAGTTGCAGTATCGATTGCACTTGTATTAGCTGTATTTTTAGCTCTAGCTGAAGTTTATTGATAATGCTATATTTCAGCTAAAGTTATAGCTAAAGATGTAGGCTATTTGTAGAGGTAGTTTTTGTTGTAGACGTAGATTTAGTGTAGTTGAAGCAGTTGCAGATCTAATATATGTTGTTGTTTGTTTTTTTTAAATTTAGGCTGACTATTTATAGAGGATACGAACAAATCAGGAATTATACAGTCTATACCAGGACCCCATGCTAATAGCAGAAATAAAAAGTGTATCAGCTTAGATTGATGTATGATGTGGAAAAAGATATACAGAAGATGGGAATCAAAGCATGGAAAAGGAAATCATTAGTTAAGTCTGTTTAAAAGTTAATAGTGAGGCAGGCCAAAGAATATATTGGCTTTAGTGTGAACGGTATGGATATTATTGTAGATGCAGTTGTAAATATGTGAATGTAGTTGTTGATATATTTGTAAATACTGTTAATGTAGCTGTTATGGTAGCTTTGGCTGTTGATGCATTAATTTTCTGTTTGTACTTATATATGTACTTGTAGTTGATGAAGCTAGAGACGTAATTCCTTTTTTATATTTAGGAAGAGTGGTAGGCTACTCTCAACAGTACACTAGAAAGAATTCCAAAATAAAAGAGAAGAGACAAGAGGATTCACCATGTAAACCCCAGAGGAAACGGCTTAAAGGCAAACCTAAGCTTAGATGGATTGATGCTGTGGTGAAAGATCTACGGAAGGTGGGAGCCAAAGAATGGAAGAGAAAATCTTTAGCTAGTCTCAGTTAAAGGTAATTGTGAGCCAGGCCAAAGACTTACATGGATTTTATTGGGAACGGTATGGGTGGTGTATATGTAGTTGTTGTTATATATGTAGATGTAGTTATACAAACAATTTTACCTATAATTTAAATATATTTGGTTAAAGATGTATTTGTTTTGTAGTTGTAGTTGAGGCCCTACTCGTAGTAGTTGTTTTAATTTGAAAAGGTTTAGTTCAATCTTTCATTTTATTTTAAGTTGTATATTTAGTTGTAGTTTAAGTTGCAGTTGTTCATGCAGTTATAATTGTATTTGTAGTTATATTGATCTTTATGTAGTGTAGCTATATAATCAGCTGTAGCTTTAGAAACTTGTGCCATAGTAGATGTAGTAACATTTGTAGTGTTGGAGGCACAAATATTTTTTATTAATATAAATAAAGATAAAATTCATGTTTTATATTTAGAACAAGGTTAGGCTACGCTCAGCTCACTAGAAATAATTGCAAATAAAAGAGGGGCGTGTAGAGGGTAAATCACGTAAACCCGGGAGAAAACGGCTCAAAGACATACCTAAGCTTTGATGGATAGATGTTTTGGAAAAAGATCTACAAAAGCTGGTAACCAATGTATGAAAAGAGAAGGCAATGGTTACGTCTGAGTAAATGGAGTTTTAATACATTTGTAAATGGAGTTTTTGTAGCTGTATTGTTAGCTTTGGTTGTAGCTGCTTTTGTTTTTGCTTAGTTTTAGTAAATGTAACTATAGTTTTTGTAAATGCAGTTTAATATGTAATACCTTTTTTAATTTTTCTCAACGGATAGGCTCTGAAAAGCAGGATTCTAAGAAAGAATGCCAAATGAAATACATAAGGCAACATTAACCCTGACGAAACAGCACAAAGTCATACCTAAGCTTAGATGGATGAATGTTTGGGTAAATGATCTACAGAAGCTGGCAACAAAGCATGTTCAGTAAAAACATTGGTTAGGTCTGAGTGGAAGGTAGTAATGTGGCAAACAAAAGCCTTTCATTGGCTGTAGTGTCTACAGAAGGGATATGGTTATAGATGTTGTATATGTAACTTACATTTTTGATATTTTTTTTTCAAAATGTATTTCATTTAGCTGTAGTTGTAGCTTTGATTGTAGCATCATTTGTTTTGTAAGCGTAATAATATCTGTTCTTGTAGACGTAATTTAATATAACTTTAGTTTTAGCTTTGGTATTAGTTTAGTTGTATCTTTAGTTTTAGTTTTGGCTGTGTTGTACATGTATCTTTAGTTTAGTTTTAGTAGATGTACATATAACTCCAGTAGATATAAATATAGTTTATGGTTAATAAAGTTAAAGAAATCAATCCTTTTTTATGTTTAGGACAAGGGCTGGGCTACGCTTGGCAGTGCACTTAGAGCCAACCGAATAGGAATTTAAGAGGGTACTTCACTTAAACCCCAGGAGAAAAGGACTCAAATGCATACCTAAGCTTACAGCGATAGATGTTGTGGAAAAAGATCTACAGAAGCTGGGACTCAAAGTATGTAAAGGAAAAGTATTAGTTAGGACTAAATTGAAGGTAGTAGTGAGATGTATATGTAGCTGTATCTTTTGTTACGGTTAAATGCAATTTTAGATTTTTTGTAGTAGTAAATGCTCTTATTTTATTTCTAGCTAAAAATGTTAATGTAATTTTCATTACATACGTACTTTTTGTAAATTGACAGGACATTTTTATGTCTATGGCATTTGTACCTCTATTTGTTGCAGTTGCAGTTGTAGATATATCTGACGGTTTCGATGATATTATTTGAAATTTTTTACGACGTAGCTTCTGTTGTTGTAATTTTAGCTTTAGGGGAGATGTAATTTTATTTGCATTTGCAAATATGGATTTAAGTGCCGTTTTTAGATGTAGTTTTTGTTTATGTAAGAGTAGATTTTTATGCTCATAGAGTTGTGCCTTTATTAGTATTTATCCCTCTTAATGAAGTTATAGTTTCAGTTGCACTTGTAGAGCTATTCACCGGTGAAGATGTAGTTACTGATGGCGTTTACTATGCAGATTTTGTTTCTTTAATTGTAGCTTTAGGGGTAGCTCTAATTTATTTGCATTTCCAAAATCTAATTGTAGTCGCTATCATATAAGTAATTTTTGAATGTTTTGGAGAAGTTGTAGGTTTGTAGCTATATAAGCAGTTGTTGTTTTAGATACAGGCACAATTTTAGATATAGTTGCAGTTGTAGAGTAGATGCAAAAGTATTTTGTAAAAGATATAGTTAAGGATGTAATTTGTTTTACATTTCGGACAATTGTTCGTGTCTTATTAATACATTTCGGACAATGGGTAGGCTACGTTTGACAGGAAATTTAGAAAGAATTCCCAGAGGAAACGTCTCAAATTCATAGCTTATTTTTGATGGATAGATGTTGGTAAAAAAAGTTCTACACAAGCCGGGAACTGACACATTGAAAAGACAGGCATTAGTTAAATCTGAGTTGAAGGTAGTAGTGAGATAGTCCAAAGCATTAGATTGGGTTTAGCGCTATGGGGATGGATATTTTTGTAGATCTAGTATGTACTTTTAAATGTACAAATAGTTGTGGGTGATGTAGTTAAAGATGAAATTCCTGTTTTACATTTAGGACAAGGGGGTAGGCTACGCTCAGCATGACACTTAGAAAGAATTCTAAATGACAGAAAGGAGTGAAACGGGTACATCACGTAACCCAAGAGGAAACGGCCCAAAGGCATCCCTTAGCTTCAATGGAGAGTTGCTGTTGGAAAAGATCTACAGCAGCTGGCAACCGAAGGATGAAAAAGAAAACCATTAGTTAGGTCTGAGTGGAAGGTAGTAGTAAGGCAGACACAGCCTTTAACGGGCTGTTGTGCCAAAAGGATGCATATTATTGTAGATGCAGTTGTTGTTGTATATGTAAAAGTAGTTTCTGATATATTTTTAAATGTAGTTTATTTAGCTGAAGTTGTAGCCGCATTTGTTTTGGTAAGTGTACTGACATATATTCTTGTAAGTGTAATTGATGCAATTTGATATAGCTTTAATTGTAGGTTTTGTTTTAATTTAGTTTTACCGGCAGTTTTTTTCTGTAGTTCTAATAGTAGATTTAGTTTAGTTTTAGTAGATGTACATGTAACTTCAGTAGATGCACATATATTTGGAGTTGATGTAGTTAAAGATATAATTCCTGTTTTATTTTTAGGACAAGGGGTGGACTATATTCAACAGTACACATAAAGATAAAGTCAACTGATAAAAGGCAACGAAGATGGTACTTTACTTAAACTCCAGAGGAAAAGGGCTCAAAAGAAACCTGAGCTTAGATGGAGAGATGTTGTGGAAAATGAACTACAGGAGCTGGATTCCACAGAATGGTCAAGAAAGTCATAAGTTAGGTCTAAGTAGAAGCTAGGAGCGAGTTGTATCTATCGTTGTAGCTTTTGTTACGTTTACATGCAAATTTTGATTAATGCGTAGATGTAAATGCTCTTAATGTATTTGTAGCTATGGTTGTGGATGTAGCTGAGTTTTAAGTTTTTGTAGAAGTTGCATACGTTGATATTGATGTACCTTCAATTGCAGTAGTCTTTGGTTCTTTTACGATGGAGATTTTGTTTCTGTAAATGTAGCTTAAGAGGTTGATTAGATCTTTTTGCTCTTGCAAATGGAGATACTTGCCGTTATTGAGGTAGCTTGTGTATGTGTAGTAAAAGTTTCATATGTATATCTTACTTTACCTTTAATAGCAGCTCTCTGTCTTTGTGTTATTGGAGTTTTTGTTACAGTTTTAGATATACTTCCCAGTGTAGATGTATTTATTGGTTCTATTTAAGTTTTAGATTCTATTTCATTAATTGTTGCTTTATAATTAGACAAAATTAATTCTGCAGTTTCAAATGAAGATATGGTTGTTGTTATTAAGGTATATTGCGTAAGTTTGGTAGAAGTTTAATATGAATACATAGATTTAACTCTAATTGCAGTTATCTCTATTTGTGTAGTTACAGTTTAAGTTGTAATTTTAGATAAAGTTCCCAGTTTAGATGCAATTATTGGTTTAATTTAGACGTGATCTATTTTGCATTTGCAAATGTAGATATAGTTGTCGCTATTAATGTAGAATGTTTATATTTAGTATTGTTTTTTTTACGATCTAGACTCAGTTTCTGTAATTTAACTTTAAAGGTAGATGAGATCTTTTTGTTTATCTTCACTTGCAATTGAACATATAGTTGCATTATTGAGTTTGATTGTGTAAGTGTAACAGAAGTTTAATATGTACATATACATTTATCTCTAATTGCAGTTATCTCATGCTCTTCTCATGCTCTTCGATTGCTCTTCTAATTTCTCCTCTAATGATCATCTAATGCTCTTCTCATGCTCTTCTCATGCTCTTATCATGCTCTTCTCACGCGCTTCTCATGCTCTTTTCACGCGCTTCTCATACCCCTCTCATGCTCTTCTCATGCTCTGCTCATGATCTTCTCATGCTCTTATCATGCTCTTCTCATTCTCTTCTCATGCTCTTCTCATTCTCTTCTTTTGTTCTTCTGATGCTCACCGGTTGATCTTAGCACGCTCATCTCATGCATATTTCATGCTCATCTCATGATCTTCTCATGCTTTTCTCATGTTCTTTTTATGCTCTTTCATGCCATTCTTGTGTGCTTTTCTCATCCTCTTCTCATGCTCTTCTCATGCTTTTATCATGCTCTTCTCACGCGCTTCTCATGCTCTTTTCACGCGCTACTCATACCCCTCTCATGCTCTTCTCATGCTCTGCTCATGATCTTCTTATGCTTTTCTCATGCTTTTCTCATGCTCTTCTCATGCTCTTCTCATGCTCTTATCATGCTCTTCTCATTCTCTTCTCATGCTCTTCTCAATCTCTTCTTTTGTTATTCTGATGCTCACCGGTTGATCTTAGCACGCTCATCTCATGCATATTTCATGCTCATCTCATGCTCTTCTCATGCTTTTCTCATGTTGTTTTTATGCTCTTTCGTGCCATTCTTGTGTGCTTTTCTCATCCTCTGTTCGTGCTCTTCTTATGCGCATTATTTGCAGATCTCATGCTCTTCTCATGCTCACCCGATGCAATTCGAATAATCTTCTCATGCTCTTCTCATGCTCATCTTATGCTCAACTCGTTCTCCTTTTATGCTCTTCTCATGCTCTTCTTACACTTTTCACATGTTCTTTTAATGCTTTTCTCATGCTCATTGCTGTTTTTAAAATGTTTATCTCATGCACATCTATTGCATTCGTATGACTCTTCGAAAGCTCTTTTCAATATTTGTTCATGGTCTTCTCTTGCTCATATGGTGGTCATCGCATAGTTATCTCATTATCTTTTCACGCTCCTATCATGCTTATCTGTTGTACACCTCATGCTATTCTCATGCTCTTCTATTGCTCTTCCCATGCTTTCCTCATCCTCTGCTCGTGCTCTTCTTATGCTCAGCTTTTTGCAGATCTCATGATCTTCTCATGCTCACCTGATGCAAATCTATTACTTTTCTCATTCTATTCTCATGCTTTTCTCATGCTATTTTCATACTATTCTCATGCTATTCTCTTGCTATTCTCATGCTATTCTCTTGCTATTCTCATACTATTCTCATGCTATTCTCATGCTATTCTCATGCTATTCTCATGCTATTCTCATGCTATTCTCATGCTATTCTCATGCTATTCTCATACTATTCTCTTGCTATTCTCATACTATTCTCATGCTATTCTCATGCTATTCTCATGCTATTCTCATGCTATTCTCATGCTATTCTCATGCCATTCTCATGCTATTCTCATGCTTTTCTCATGCTATTATCATGCTTATCTATGTTCTACTCATGCTCTTCTCATGCTCACCTGTTGCACACCTCATGCTCTTCCCATGTTCTGCTCATGCTCTTCTTATGCTTTTCTCATGCTATTCTCATGCTATTCTCATGCTATTCTCATGCTATTCTCATGCTATTCTCATGCTATTCTCATGCTATTGTCATGCTTTTCTCATGCTATTCTCATGCTATTCTCATGCTATTCTCATGCTATTCTCATGCTATTCTCATGCTATTCTCATGCTATTCTCATGCTATTCTCATGCTATTCTCATGCTATTCTCATGCTATTCTCATGCTATTCTCATGCTATTCTCATGCTATTCTCATGCTATTATCATGCTTATCTATGTTCTACTCATGCTCTTCTCATGCTCACCTGTTGCACACCTCATGCTCTTCCCATGTTCTGCTCATTCTCTTCTTATGCTCTTCTCATGCTTTTCTCATGTTCTTGCCATGCTCTTTTCATGCTTTTCTTATACTATTTTAATGCTTCTTCCATCCATTCTAATGCTTCTCGTTCTCCTCTTATACTTTGATTACTTTTTGGTAACACCTTGGTTAAACTTTGGCTCAACTTTGGTTATACTTTGTTACACTTTGAGTATAATTTGGTTACAATTTTTCTACACTTAGGCTACACTTTGGTTACACTTTTGTTGAGTCTTGGTTACACTTTGACTAAACCTTGGTTACACTTTGGTTAAATTGTGGTTACACATTGGTTACACTTTGGCTACGCTTTAAATACACTTAGGTTACACTTTGGCTACACTTTGGTTACACCTTTGTTATATTCTTGCTACACTTACGTTACACTTTGGTTACACATTGGCTACACTTTAATTACAGCATTGTTATACTTTGCCTACACCTTGGTTACACTTTGACTACACATTGGATACACTTTGGTTACTTTTTGATTACACTTTTGTTACACTGTGGTTAAACTTTGGCTACACTTTGGATACACTTTGGCTCTATTTTGGCTACACTTTTAGTTCACTCTCATCACAATTTCGCTACACTTTGGTTACACTTGCTTACCCTGATGTTACATTTTTGTTACATTTTGTTTACACTTTCCTTACACATTGGTTACAACTTGTCTCAGTTGTCTAGCACGTCTCAGCTAAGTCTAGTCCGTCTCAGCTAAGTCTAGTCCGTCTCAGCTAATTCTAGCCTGTCCAGGCTAAGTATAGGCCGTCTAAGCTAAATGTAATCCGTCTCAGCTAAGTCTAGCCTGTCTAAGCTAAGTCTAACCTGTCTCAGCTAAGACTAGTCCGTTTCAGCTAAGTCTAGCCCGTCTAAGCTATGTCAAGGTCGTCTAAGTTAAGTCTAGCCCTTCTCATTTGTATAGCCGGTCTCAGCTAAGTCTAGTCCGTCTCAGCTAAGTATAAGTTAAGTCTAGCTTATCTAAGCTAAGGCTATCAGGTCTCAGTTGTCTAGGCTGTCAAGTCTAGTCTGTCTCTGCTAAGTCTACTCCCTCTAATTTAAGTCTAGCCAGTCTCAGATGACTAGCCCGTCTCAGCTAAGTCTAGCCCTTTTAAGCTAAGTTTAGCCCGTCTCAGCTAAGTCTACTCCGTCTCAGCTAAGTCTAGTCCGTCTCAGCTAAGTGAAGCCGCCTCAGTTAAGTCTAGCCCGTGTTAGCTAAGACTAGTCTCTGTCAGCTAAATCTAGCTCGTCTAAGCCAATTCTAGCCCATCTTAGCTAAGTGTAGCCCATCTTAGTTAAGTCTAGAACACCTCAACTAAGTCAAGCTCGTATAAGCTAGGTCTAGCCCGTCTAAGTTAAGCTTAGCCCGTCTCAGATGAGTCTAGCCAATCTCAGCTAATTCTAGCCAGTTTCAGCAAAGTCTATCCCATTTCAGCTACGTCTAACCAGTCTAAAAAAATTCCAGTCCGTCTAAGTTAAGTCTAGCTCATCTAAGTTAAGTCTATCCGGTCTTAGTTGTCTAGGCTGTCAAGCTAAGTCTAGTCTGTCTCAGCTAAGTCTAGCCCCTCTCAGTTAAGTCTAGCCAATTTCAAATGACTAGCCCGTATGAGCTAAGTCTAGACCTTTTAAGCTAAGTCTAGCCCGTCTAAACTTAGTCTAGTTCGTATCAGCTAAGTCTAGTCTGTCTCGGTTAAGTCAAGCCCTTCTAAGATAAGTCTAGCCTGTTTCAGTTCTCTAGCCCATCTCAGCTAAGTCTAGACAGTCTAAGCTAAATCTATCACGTCTAAGCTAAGAATAGCCGTCTCGGCTAAGTCTAGCTCGTCTCAGCAATGTCTAGTCCGTCTCAGCTAAGTCTAGTCCGTCTAAGCTAAGTCTAGCCCGTCTAAGCTAAGTCTAGCCCGTCTCAGCTAAGTCTAGTCGGTCTCAGCTAAGTCTAGCCTGTCTCAGTTAAGTCTAGCCAGTCTCAGATTTCTAGCACGTCTCAGATATATCTAGCCCGTCTCAGTTAAGTCTAGCCCGTCTAAGCAAAGTATAGCAGGTCTCTAGAGTCTAGCCGGTCTCAGCTTTGTCTAGACCGTCTAAGCTAAGTCTAGCTCGTCTAAGATAAGTATATCCAATCTCAGATAAGTCTAGTACGTTTCAGTTGTGTAGCACGTCTCAGTTCAGTCTAGTCCGTCTCAGGTAAGTCTAGCGAGTCTCAGCTAAGTCTACCCCGTCTAAACAAAGTCTAGCTCGTTTAAGCTAAGATACCCTGTCTCAGCTAAGTCTAGCCCGTCTCAGCTAAGTCTAGTCTGTCTCAGCTAAGTCTAGCCCGTCTCAGCTAAGTCTAGTCTGTCTCAGCTAAGTCTAGCCCGTCTAAGCTAAGTCTAGCGCGTCTCAGCTAAGTCTAGTCCGTCTCAGCCAAGTCTAATCCGTGTTAGTTAAGTCTAGCCCGTCTAAGCTAAAACTAGTTCGTGTCAGCTAAGTCT
Organism: Lymnaea stagnalis; assembly: GCA_964033795.1. Lineage (NCBI taxonomy): Eukaryota > Metazoa > Mollusca > Gastropoda > Lymnaeidae > Lymnaea > Lymnaea stagnalis. The sequence goes on along the minus strand of CAXITT010000252.1, from coordinate 888,422 downwards.
AGTCCGTCTCAGCTAAGTCTAGCCCATCTAAACTATGTCAAGGTCGGCTGAGCTAAGTCTAGCCCTTCTCATTTGTATAGACCGTCTTTGCTAAGTCTAGCACGTCTAAACTAAGTCTAGCTCGTTTAAGCTAAGAATACTCTTTCTAAGCTAAGTCTAGGCCGTCTAAGCTACGTCTAGCCCATCTCAATTAACTCTAGGCCGTCTCAGCTAAGTCCAGCCCATCTTAGCTAAGTCTAGCCCATCTCAGTTAGGTCTAGCTTATCACAGCAAAGTAAAACCCGTCTCAGCTAAGTCTAGCTCGTATAAGCAAAGTCTAGCGCGTCTGAAGTGTGCAGTCGTCTCAGCTTATTCTAGCCCATCTTAGATAACTCTAGCTCGACTAAGCTAAGTCTATCCCGTGTCAGCTATGTCTAGCCCATCTAAGCTTAGGTAAACTTAGCCGGTATCAGCGATGTCTAGCAAATATCATCTAAGTGTAGCCATTTCAGCTAATTCTAGCCCGTTTAAGCAAATTCTAGCCCGTTTCAGCTAAGTCTAACACGTCTCAAATAATTCCAGGCCGTCAAAGTTAAGTCCAGCTCATCTAAGCTAAGGCTATCCGGTCTCAGTTGTCTAGGCTGTCAAGCTAAGTCTAGTCGGTCTCAGCTAAGTCTAGCCCCTCTCAGTTAAGTCTAGCTAGTCTCAGATGAATAGCCCGTATAAGCAATGTCTAGCCCTTTTAAGCTAAGTCTAGCCCGTCTCAGCTAATTCTAGCCCGTCTAAGTTAAGTCTAGCCCATCTCAGCTAAGTCTAGTCCTTCTCAGCTAAGTCTAGCCCATCTCAGCTAAGTCTTGTCCGTCTCAGCTAAGTCTAGACCGTCTCAGATAAGTCTAGCCCGTCTAAGTTAAGTCTATCTCATATTAGCTAATTCTAGCCCGTCTCAGCTAAGTCTAGCCCATCCAAGTTAAGTCTAGCTCATCTAAGCTATGTCTAGCTCATCTCAGTTTCTAGGCTGTCACAGCTAAGTCCGGCCCATCTCAGCTGAGTCAAGCACGACTCATCTAAGTCTAGCCGTCTAAGGTAGTCTTGTCCGTCTCAGGTAAGTCTAGCCCATCTCAGCTATGTCTAGCCCGTCTAAGCTAAGTCTAGACCGTCTAAGCTATGTCAAGCTGTCTAAGCTAAGTCTAGCCCTTTTAATTTGTATAGACCGACTCAGCTAAGTCTAGCACGTCTCGGCTAAGTCTAGCCCGTCTAAACTAAGTCTAGCCCGTCTCAGCTATGTTTAGTCCATCTTAGCTAAGTTTTGCTCGTCGCAGTTAAGTCTAGTCAGTTCCAGCTAAGTCTAGCCCATCTCAGCTAAGTCTAGTCCGTCTGAGCTAAGTTTGGCCCATCTAAGCTAAGTCTAGGTTGTCTAAGCTAAGTCTAGCCCATCTCAATTAACTCTAGGCCATCTCAGCTAAGTCTAGCCCATCTTAGCTAAGTCTAGTCCATCTCAGTTAAGTCTAGCACATCACAGTAAAGTCAAACTCATCTCAGCTAAGTCTAGCTCGTATAGGCTAGGTCTAGTCCGACTACGCTAAGCTTAGCCCGTCTCAGCAAAGTCTAGCCAATCTCAGCTAACTCTAGCCTGTTTCAGCTAAGTCTAACCTGTATCAGATAAGTCTAGCCCGTCTTATTTAAGTCTAGCTTATCTAAACTAAGTCTAGCCCGTCTCAGTTGTCTCGACTGTCACAGCTAAGTCTAGACCGCCTCAGCTAAGTCAAGCACGACTCATATAAGTCTAGCCCGTCTAAGCAAAGTCTAGCGCGTCTGAAGTGTGCAGTCGTCTCAGCTTATTCTAGCCCATCTTAGATAACTCTAGCTCGACTAAGCTAAGTCTATCCCGTGTCAGCTATGTCTAGCCCATCTAAGCTTAGTCCTGCCTGTCTAAGCTAAGTCTAGCCCTTCTCATTTGTATAGACCGTCTCAGCTAAGTCTAGCCCGTTTAAGCTAAGAATACCCTGTCTCAGCTAAGTCTAGTGCGTCTCAGCTAAGTCTATCCCATCTCAGCTAAGTCTAGTCCATCTCAGCTAAGTCTAGACCGTATCAGATATGTCTAGCCCGTCTAAGTTAAGTCTAGCTTATCTTAGATATGTCTAGCCCGTCTCAGTTTCTAGGCTGTCACAGCTGAGCCTAGCCCATCTCAGCTGATTCAAGCACGACTCAGCTAAGTGTAGCCCGTGGAAGGTAAGTCTAGTCCGTCTCAGGTAAGTCTAGCCTATTCCAGCAATGTCTAGCCCATCTAAGCAAAGTCTAGCACGTCTACTAAGTCTAGCTCGTTTAAGCTACGAATACCCTGTCTCAGCTAAGTCTAGCCCGTCTCAGCTAGGTCTAGTCCATCTCAGCTAAGTCTAGTCCGTCTCAGCTAAATCTAGCCCGTCTCAGATAAGTCTAACCCGTCTAAGTTAAGTCTAGCTCATCTAAGCTATGTCTAGCTCATCTCAGTTTCTATGCTGTCTCAGGTAAGTCCAGCCCTTCTCAGCTGAGTCAAGCAAGACTCAGCTAAGTCTACCTCGTATAAGCTACGTCTAACCCATCTACGCTAAGCTTAGCTCGTCTCAGCTAAGTCTAGCCAATCTCAGCTAAGTCTAGCCCATTTCATCTAATTCTAGCCCATCTCAGCTAAGTCTAGCCTGTTTCAGCTAAGTCTAGCCTGTCTCAGATAAGTCTAGCCCGTCTAAGTTAAGTCTAGCTCATCTAAGCTAAGTCTAGCCCGTCTCAGTTGTATCGGCTGTTAGCCCGTCTCAGCTAAGTCAAGCACGACTCAGTTAAGTCTAGCCCGTCTAAGGTAAGTCTAGTCCGTCTCAGGTTAGTCTACCCCAACTCAGCTAAGTCTAGTCCGTTTAAGCAAAGTCCAGCTCGTCTGAAGTGTCCAGTCGGTCTCAGCTAATTCTAACCCATCTTAGCTAAGTCTAGCTCGACTAAGCTAAGTCTATCCCGTCTAAGCTAAGTCTATCCCGTCTAAGCTATCTCTAGCCCATCTAAGCTTATTCTAGCCCGTCTAAGCTAAGTCTAGCCCTTCTCATTTGTATAGACCGTCTCAGCTAAGTCTAACACGACTGCTAAGTCTAGCTCGTCTAAACAAAGTCTAGCTCGTTTAAGCTAAGAATACACTGTCTCAGCTAAGTCTAGCCCGTCTAAGCTAAGTCTAGTCCGTCTCAGCTAAGTCTAGCCCATCTCAGCTAAGTCTAGTCCGTCACAGCTAAGTCTAGACCGTCTCAGATAAGTCAAGCCCGTCTAAGTTAAGTCTAGCTCATCTAAGCTATGTCTAGCCCATCTCAGTTTCTAGGCTGTCACAGATAAGTCCGGCCCATATCAGGTGAGTCAAGCACGTCTCAGCTATGTCTAGCCCGTCTAAGCTAAGTCTAGACCGTCTAAGCTATGTCAAGCTCGTCTAAGCTAAGTCTAGCCCTTTTAATTTGTATAGACCGTATCAGCTAAGTCTAGCACGTCTTAGATAAGTCTAGCCCGTCTAAACTAAGTCTAGCCCGTCTCAGCTAAGTCTAGTCCATCTCACCTAAGTTTTGCTCGTCGCAGTTAAGTCTAGTCAGTTTCAGCTAAGTCTAGCCCATCTCAGCTAAGTCTAGCTCGTCTAAGCTAAGTCTAGTCCATCTCAATTCACTCTAGGCCGTCTCAGCTAAGTCTAGCGCATCTTAGCTAAGTCTAGCCCATCTCAGCTAAGTCTTGTCCGTCTCAGCTAAGTCTAGACCGTCTCAGATAAGTCTAGCCCGTCTAAGTTAAGTCTAGCTCATATTAGCTAATTCTAGCCCGTCTCAGCTAAGTCTAGCCCATCCAAGTTAAGTCTAGCTCATCTAAGCTATGTCTAGCTCATCTCAGTTTCTAGGCTGTCACAGCTAAGTCCGGCCCATCTCAGCTGAGTCAAGCACGACTCATCTAAGTCTAGCCGTCTAAGGTAGTCTTGTCCGTCTCAGGTAAGTCTAGCCCATCTCAGCTATGTCTAGCCCGTCTAAGCTAAGTCTAGACCGTCTAAGCTATGTCAAGCTGTCTAAGCTAAGTCTAGCCCTTTTAATTTGTATAGACCGACTCAGCTAAGTCTAGCACGTCTCGGCTAAGTCTAGCCCGTCTAAACTAAGTCTAGCCCGTCTCAGCTATGTTTAGTCCATCTTAGCTAAGTTTTGCTCGTCGCAGTTAAGTCTAGTCAGTTCCAGCTAAGTCTAGCCCATCTCAGCTAAGTCTAGTCCGTCTGAGCTAAGTTTGGCCCATCTAAGCTAAGTCTAGGTTGTCTAAGCTAAGTCTAGCCCATCTCAATTAACTCTAGGCCATCTCAGCTAAGTCTAGCCCATCTTAGCTAAGTCTAGTCCATCTCAGTTAAGTCTAGCACATCACAGTAAAGTCAAACTCATCTCAGCTAAGTCTAGCTCGTATAGGCTAGGTCTAGTCCGACTACGCTAAGCTTAGCCCGTCTCAGCAAAGTCTAGCCAATCTCAGCTAACTCTAGCCTGTTTCAGCTAAGTCTAACCTGTATCAGATAAGTCTAGCCCGTCTTATTTAAGTCTAGCTTATCTAAACTAAGTCTAGCCCGTCTCAGTTGTCTCGACTGTCACAGCTAAGTCTAGACCGCCTCAGCTAAGTCAAGCACGACTCATATAAGTCTAGCCCGTCTAAGCAAAGTCTAGCGCGTCTGAAGTGTGCAGTCGTCTCAGCTTATTCTAGCCCATCTTAGATAACTCTAGCTCGACTAAGCTAAGTCTATCCCGTGTCAGCTATGTCTAGCCCATCTAAGCTTAGTCCTGCCTGTCTAAGCTAAGTCTAGCCCTTCTCATTTGTATAGACCGTCTCAGCTAAGTCTAGCCCGTTTAAGCTAAGAATACCCTGTCTCAGCTAAGTCTAGTGCGTCTCAGCTAAGTCTATCCCATCTCAGCTAAGTCTAGTCCATCTCAGCTAAGTCTAGACCGTATCAGATATGTCTAGCCCGTCTAAGTTAAGTCTAGCTTATCTTAGATATGTCTAGCCCGTCTCAGTTTCTAGGCTGTCACAGCTAAGTCCGGCCCATCTCATGTGAGTCAAGCACGACTCAGCTAAGTTTAGCCCGTCTAAGGTAGTCTTGTCCGTCTTAGGTAAGTGTAGCCCGTCTCAGCTATGTCTAGCCCGTCTAAGCTAAGTCTAGACAGTCTAAGCTATGTCAAGCTCGTCTAAGCTAAGTCTAGCCCTTTTAAATTGTATAGACCGACTCAGCTAAGTCTAGCACGTCTCAGCTAAGTCTAGCCGTCTAAACACAGTCTAGCTCGTTTAAGCTAAGAATACCTTGTCTCAGCTAAGTCTAGCCCGTCTCAGCTAAGTCTAGTCCGTCTCAGCTAAGTCTAGACCGTCTCAGATAAGTCTAACCGTCTAAGTTAAGTCTAGCTCATCTAAGCTAATTCTAGCCCGTCTCAGCTAAGTCTAGCCCGTCTAAGTTAAGTCTAGCTCATCTAAGCTATGTCTAGCCCATCTCAGTTTCTAGGCTGTCACAGATAAGTCCGGCCCATATCAGGTGAGTCAAGCACGTCTCAGCTATGTCTAGCCCGTCTAAGCTAAGTCTAGACCGTCTAAGCTATGTCAAGCTCGTCTAAGCTAAGTCTAGCCCTTTTAATTTGTATAGACCGACTCAGCTAAGTCTAGCACGTCTCAGCTAAGTCTAGCCCGTCTAAACAAAATCTAGCCCGTCTCAGCTAGGTCTAGTCCATCTCAGATAAGTTTTGCTCGTTGCAGTTTAGTTTAGTCAGTTTCAGCTGTCTAGTCCGTCTCAGCTAAGTCTAGCCCATCTAAGCTAAGTCTAGCCCGTCTCAGTTGTCTCGACTGTCTCAGCTAAATCTAGCCCAACTAATGTAAGTCTAGGTCGTCTAAGCTAAGTCTAGCCCATCTCAATTAACTCTAGGCCGTCTCAGCTAAGTCTAGCGCATCTTAGCTAAGTCTAGTCCATCTCAGTTAAGTCTAGCCCATCACAGTAAAGTCAAACTCGTCTCAGCTAAGTCTAGCTCGTATAAGCTAGGTCTAGTCCGACTACGCTAAGCTTAGCCCGTCTCAGGTAAGTCTAGCCAATCTCAGCTAAGTCTAGCCTATTTCAGCTAAGTCTAGCCTGTCTAAGGTAAGTCTAGACCGTCTCAGGTAAGTCTACCACAACTCAGCTTAGCTCGTCTAAAGTGTGCAGTCGGTCTCAGTTAATTCTTGCCCGTATTAGATAAGTCTAGCTCGACTAAGCTAAGTCTATCCCGTGTCAGCTATGTCTAGCCCATCTAAGCTTAGTCCAGCCCGTCTAAGGTAAGTCTAGCCCTTCTCATTTGTATAGACCGTCTCAGCTAAGTCTAGCACGTTTCAGCTAAGTCTAGCCCGTCTCAGCAAGACTAGTCCGTCTCAGCAAGTCTAGGCCGTCTCAGCTAAGTCTAGCGCATCTTAGCTAAGTCTAGTCCATCTCAGTTAAGTCCAGCCCATCACAGTAAAGTCAAACTCGTCTCAGCTAAGTCTAGCTCGTATAAGCTAGGTCTAGTCCGACTACGCTAAGCTTAGCCCGTCTCAGGTAAGTCTAGCCAATCTCAGCTAAGTCTAGCCTATTTCAGCTAAGTCTAGCCTGTCTAAGGTAAGTCTAGACCGTCTCAGGTAAGTCTACCACAACTCAGCTTAGCTCGTCTAAAGTGTGCAGTCGGTCTCAGTTAATTCTTGCCCGTATTAGATAAGTCTAGCTCGACTAAGCTAAGTCTATCCCGTGTCAGCTATGTCTAGCCCATCTAAGCTTAGTCCAGCCCGTCTAAGGTAAGTCTAGCCCTTCTCATTTGTATAGACCGTCTCAGCTAAGTCTAGCACGTTTCAGCTAAGTCTAGCCCGTCTCAGCAAGACTAGTCCGTCTCAGCAAGTCTAGGCCGTCTCAGCTAAGTCTAGCGCATCTTAGCTAAGTCTAGTCCATCTCAGTTAAGTCCAGCCCATCACAGTAAAGTCAAACTCGTCTCAGCTAAGTCTAGCTCGTATAAGCTAGGTCTAGTCCGACTACGCTAAGCTTAGCCCGTCTCAGCTAAGTCTAGCAAATCTCAGCTAAGTCTAGCCTATTTCAGCTAAGTCTAGCCTGACTCATTTAAGACTAGCCCGTCTAAATTAAGTCTAGCTTATCTAAGCTAAGTCTGCCCGTTTCAGTTGTCTCGACTGTCACAGCTAAGTCTAGACCGCCTCAGCTAAGTCAAGCACGACTCAGTTAAGTCTAGTCCGTGTAAGGAAATTCAAGCCCGTCTGAAGTGTGCAGTCGGTCTCAGCTAATTCTAGCCCGTCTTAGATAAGTCTAGCTCGACTAAGCTAAGTCTATCCTGTGTCAGCTATGTCTAGCCCAAATAAGCTTAGTCCAGCGCGTCTAAGCTAAGTCTAGCCCTTCTCATTTGTATAGACCGTCTCAGCTAAGTCTAGCACGTCTGCTAAGTCTAGCTCGTCTAAACAAAGTCTAGCACGTTTAAGCTAAGAATACCCTGTCTCAGCTAAGTCTAGCCCGTCTCAGCTTAGTCTAGACCGTCTCAGCTAAGTCTAGACCGTCTCAGGGAAGTCTAGCCCGCCTAAGTTAAGTCTAGCGCATCTTAGATATGTCTAGCCCGTCTCAGTTTCTAGGCTGTCACAGCTAAGTCAGCCCTTCTCAGCTAGCCCGTCTCAGCTAAGTCTAGCCTGTTTCAGCTAAGTCTAGCCTGTCTCAGATAAGTCTAGCCCATCTAAGTTAAGTCTAGCTCATCTCAGCTAAGTCTAGCCCGTCTAAGTTGTATCGGCTGTTAGCCCGTCTCAGCTAAGTCAAGCACGACTCAGTCTAGCCCGTCTAAGGTAAGTCTAGTCCGTCTCAGGTTAGTCTACCCCAACTCAGCTAAGTCTAGTCCGTTTAAGCAAAGTCTAGCTCGTCTGAAGTGTCCAGTCGATCTCAGCTAATTCTAACCCATCTTAGCTAAGTCTAGCTCGACTAAGCTAAGTCTATCCCGTGTAAGCTATGTCTAGCCCATCTAAGCTTAGTCTAGCCCGTCTAAGCTAAGTCTAGCCCTTCTCATTTGTAATGACCGTCTCAGCTAAGTCTAGCCACCTAAACACAGTGTAGCTCTTTTAAGCTAAGAATACCCTGGCTCAGCTAAGTCTAGCCCGTCTCAGCTAAGTCTAGTCCGTCTCAGCTAAGTCTAGACCATCTCAGCTAAGTCTAGTCCGTCTCAGCTAAGTCTAGACCGTCTCAGATAAGTCTAGCCCATCTAAGTTAAGTCTAGCTCATCTAAGCTAATTCTAGCCCGTCTCAGCTAAGTCTAGCCCGTCTAAGTTAAGTCTAGCTCATCTAAGCTATGTCTAGCCCATCTCAGTTTCTAGGCTGTCACAGATAAGTCCGGCCCATCTCAGCTGAGTCAAGCACGTCTTAGCTATGTCTAGCCCGTCTAAGCTAAGTCTAGACCGTCTAAGCTATGTCAAGCTCGTCTAAGCTAAGTCTAGCCCTTTTAATTTGTATAGACCGACTCAGCTAAGTCTAGCACGTCTCAGCTAAGTCTAGCCCGTCTAAACTAAGTCTAGCCCGTCTCAGCTAAGTCTAGTCAATCTCACCTAAGTTTGCTCGTCGCAGTTAAGTCTTGTCAGTTTCAGCTAAGTCTAGCCCATCTCAGCTAAGTCTAGCTCGTCTAAGCTAAGTCTAGCCCATCTCAATTAACTCTAGGCCGTTACAGCTAAGTCTAGCCCATCTTAGCTAAGTCTAGTCCATCTCAGTTAAGTCTAGCCCACCACATTAAAGTCAAACTCGTCTCAGCTAAGTCTAGCTCGTATAAGCTAGGTCTAGTCCGACTACGCTAAGCTTAGCCCGTCTCAGCTAAGTCTAGCCAATCTCAGCTAAGTCTAGCCTATTTCAGCTAAGTCTAGCCTGTCTCAGTTAGTTCTGGCCGTCTAAGTTAAGTCTAGCTTATCTAAGCTAAGTGTAGCCCGTCTCAGTTGTCTCGACTGTCACAGCTAAGTCTAGACCGTCTCAGATAAGTCTAGCCCGTCTAAGTTAAGTCTAGCTCATCTTAGATATGTCTAGCCCGTCTCAGTTTCTAGGCTGTCACAGCTCAGTCAGCCCGTCTCAGCTAGCCCGTCTCAGCTAAGTCTAGCCTGTTTCAGCTAAGTCTAGCCTGTCTCAGATAAGTCTAGCACGTCTAAGTTAAGTCTAGCTCATCTAAGCTAAGTTTATCCCGTCTCAGTTGTATCGGCTGTTAGCCCGTCTCAGCTAAGTCAAGCACGACTCAATTAAGTCTAGTCCGTTTAAGCAAAGTCTAGCTCGTCTGAAGTGTCCAGTCGGTCTCAGCTAATTCTAACCCATCTTAGCTAAGTCTAGCTCGACTAAGCTAAGTCTATCCCGTCTAAGATATGTCTAGCCCATCTAAGCTTAAACTTGCCCGTCTAAGTTAAGTCTAGCTCGTCTAAGCTAAGTCTAGCCCATCTCAATTAATTCTAGGCAGTCTCAGCTAAGTCTACCCCATCTCAGCTAAGTCTAGTCCGTCTCAGCTAAGTCTAGACCGTCTCAGATAAGTCTAGCCCGTCTTAGTTAAGTCTAGCTCATCTAAGCTATGTCTAGCCCATCTCAGTTTCTAGGCTGTCACAGCTAAGTCCAGCCCTTTTCAGCACGACTCAGCTAAGTCTAGCCCGTCTAAGGTAAGTCTTGTCCGTCTCTTTGAAGGCTAGCCCGTCTCATCTATGTCTAGCCCATCTAAGCTAAGTTTAGACCGTCTAAGCTATGTCTAGCACGTCTCAGCTAAGTCTAGCCCGTCTAAACTAAGTCTAGCTCGTTTAAGCTAAAAATACCCTTTCTCAGCTATGTCTAGCTCGTCTCAGCTAAGTCTAGCCCGTCTAAACTAAGTCTAGCTCGTTTAAGCTAAAAATACCCTTTCTCAGCTATGTCTAGCTCGTCTCAGCTAAGTCTAGCCCGTCTCAGCTAAGTCTAGCCGTCTAAACACAGTCTAGCTCGTTAAAGCTAAGAATACCTTGTCTCAGCTAAGTCTAGCCCGTCTCAGCTAAGTCTAGTCCGTCTCAGCTAAGTCTAGCCCATCTCAGCTAAGCCCATCCCGTCTCAGATAAGTCTAACCGTCTAAGTTAAGTCTAGCTCATCTAAGCTAATTCTAGCCCGTCTCAGCTAAGTCTAGCCCGTCTAAGTTAAGTCTAGCTCATCTAAGCTATGTCTAGCCCATCTCAGTTTCTAGGCTGTCACAGCTAAGTCCGGCCCATCTCATGTGAGTCAAGCACGACTCAGCTAAGTTTAGCCCGTCTAAGGTAGTCTTGTCCGTCTTAGGTAAGTGTAGCCCGTCTCAGCTATGTCTAGCCCGTCTAAGCTAAGTCTAGACAGTCTAAGCTATGTCAAGCTCGTCTAAGCTAAGTCTAGCCCTTTTAAATTGTATAGACCGACTCAGCTAAGTCTAGCACGTCTCAGCTAAGTCTAGCCGTCTAAACACAGTCTAGCTCGTTTAAGCTAAGAATACCTTGTCTCAGCTAAGTCTAGCCCGTCTCAGCTAAGTCTAGTCCGTCTCAGCTAAGTCTAGACCGTCTCAGATAAGTCTAACCGTCTAAGTTAAGTCTAGCTCATCTAAGCTAATTCTAGCCCGTCTCAGCTAAGTCTAGCCCGTCTAAGTTAAGTCTAGCTCATCTAAGCTATGTCTAGCCCATCTCAGTTTCTAGGCTGTCACAGCTAAGTCCGGCCCATCTCATGTGAGTCAAGCACGACTCAGCTAAGTCTAGACGGTCTAAGGTAGTCTTGTCCTTCTCAGGTAAGTATAGCCCGTCTCAGCTATGTCTAGCCTGTTTAGCTAAGTCTAGACAGTCTAAGCTATGTCAAGCTCGTCTAAGCTAAGTCTAGCCCTTTTAATTTGTATAGACCGACTCAGCTAAGTCTAGCACGTCTCAGCTAAGTCTAGCCCGTCTAAACAAAATCTAGCCCGTCTCAGCTAGGTCTAGTCCATCTCAGATAAGTTTTGCTCGTTGCAGTTTAGTTTAGTCAGTTTCAGCTGTCTAGTCCGTCTCAGCTAAGTCTAGCCCATCTAAGCTAAGTCTAGCCCGTCTCAGTTGTCTCGACTGTCTCAGCTAAATCTAGCCCAACTAATGTAAGTCTAGGTCGTCTAAGCTAAGTCTAGCCCATCTCAATTAACTCTAGGCCATCTCAGCTAAGTCTAGCCCATCTTAGCTAAGTCTAGTCCATCTAGTTAAGTGTAGCCCATCACAGTAAAGTCAAACTCGTCTCAGCTAAGTCTAGCTCGTATATGCTAGGTCTAGTCCGACTACGCTAAGCTTAGCCCGTCTCAGGTAAGTCTAGCCAATCTCAGCTAAGTCTAGCCTATTTCAGCTAAGTCTAGCCTGTCTAAGGTAAGTCTAGACCGTCTCAGGTAAGTCTACCACAACTCAGCTTAGCTCGTCTAAAGTGTGCAGTCGGTCTCAGTTAATTCTTGCCCGTATTAGATAAGTCTAGCTCGACTAAGCTAAGTCTATCCCGTGTCAGCTATGTCTAGCCCATCTAAGCTTAGTCCAGCCCGTCTAAGGTAAGTCTAGCCCTTCTCATTTGTATAGACCTTTCTTGCCCGTATTAGATAAGTCTAGCTCGACTAAGCTAAGTCTATCCCGTGTCAGCTATGTCTAGCCCATCTAAGCTTAGTCCAGCCCGTCTAAGGTAAGTCTAGCCCTTCTCATTTGTATAGACCGTCTCAGCTAAGTCTAGCACGTTTCAGCTAAGTCTAGCCCGTCTCAGCAAGACTAGTCCGTCTCAGCAAGTCTAGTCCGTCTCAGCTAAGTCTAGCCCATCTCAGCTAAGTCTAGTCCGTCTCAGCTAAGTCTAGAACGTCTCAGATAAGTCTAGCCGTCTAAGTTAAGTCTAGCTCATCTTAGATATTTCTAGCCCGTCTCAGTTTCTAGGCTGTCACAGCTAAGCCTAGCCCATCTCAGCTGAGTCAAGCTTGACTCAGCTAAATCTAGCCCGTGTAAGGTAAGTCTAGTCCGTCCCAGGTAAGTCTAGCCCATTCCAGCTATGTCTAGCCCATCTAAGCAGAGTCTAGCACGTCTGCTAAGTCTAGCTCGCCTAAACAATGTCTAGCCCGTCTCAGCTAAGTCTAGTCCTTCTCAGCTAAGTCTAGCCCATCTCAGCTAAGTCTAGTCCGTCTCAGCTAAGTCTAGACCGTCTCAGATAAGTCTAGCCCGTCTAAGTTAAGTCTAGCTCATCTAAGCTATGTCTAGCCCATCTCAGTTTCTAGGCTGTCACAGCTAAGTCCAGCCCTTCTCAGCACGACTCAGCTAAGTCTAGCCCGTCTAAGGTAAGTCTTGTCCGTCTCATGGAAGGCTAGCCCGTCTCATCTATGTCTAGCCCATGTAAGCTAAGTCTAGACCATCTAAGCTTTGTCAAGCTCATCTAAGCTAAGTCTAGCCCTTTTCATTTGTATAGACCGTCTCAGCTAAGTCTAGCACGTCTCAGCTAAGTCTAGCCCGTCTAAACTAAGTCTAGCTCGTTTAAGCTAAAAATACCCTTTTTCAGCTATGTCTAGCTCGTCTCAGCTAAGTCTAGTCCATCTCAGCTAAGTTTTTCTCGTCTAAGTTAAGTCTAGTCCGTTTCAGCTAAGTCTAGCCCATCTCAGCTAAGTCTAGTCAATCTCAACTAAATCTAGCCGTCTAAGCTAAGTCTAGATAGTCTTAGCTAAGTCTAGCCCATCTCAATTAATTCTAGGCCGTCTCAGCTAAGTCTAGCCCATCTTAGCTAAGTCTAGTCTCAGTTAAGTGTAGCCCATCACAATAAAGTCAAACTCGTCTCAGCTAAGTATAGCTCGTATAAGCTAGGCTTAGCCCGTCTACGCTAAACTAAGTCCGTCTCAGCTAAGTCTAGCTAATCTCAGCTAAGTCTAGTCCGTCTCAGATAAGTCTAACCGTCTAAGTTAAGTCTAGCCTGTTTCAGCTAAGTCTAGCCTGTCTCAGATAAGTCTAGCACGTCTAAATTAAGTCTAGCTTATCTAAACTAAGTCTAGCCCGTCTCAGTTGTCTCGACTGTCCATTTCAGCTAAGTCTAGCCCATCTCAGCTAAGTCTAGCTCTTCTAAGCTAAGTCTAGACCGTCTCAGCTAAGTCAAGCACGACTCAGTTAAGTCTAGCCCGTCTAAGGTAAGTCTAGTCCGTCTCAGGTAAGTCTAGCCCGTCTGAAATGTCCAGTTGGTCCCAGCTAATTCTAGCCCGCCTTAGATAAGTCTAGCACGACTAAGCTAAGTCTATCCCGTCTCAGCTATGTCTAGCCCATCTAAGCTTAGTCCAGCCCGTTTAAGCTAAGTCTAGTTCTTCTCATTTATATAGACCGTCTCAGCTATGTCTAGCCCGTATCAGCTAAGTTTAGCCCGTCTAAACTAAGTCTAGCTCGTTTAAGCTAAGAATACCCTGTCACAGCTAAGTCTAGCCCGTCTCAAGTAAGTCTAGTCCATCTCAGTTGGACTTGGTTACAGTTTGACTACACTTTGGTTACACTTTAACTAATCTTCGGTTACACTTTTGTTACACTTTAACTACACTTTAGTTACACTTTGACTACACTTTGGTTACTTTTTGACTACAGTTTAAATACACTTTGGTTACACTTTGGTTACACTTTGACTACACTTTGGTTATTTTTTTTATTACACTTTGACTACACTTTGGTTACAGTTTGGTTACACTTTGACTACACTTTGGTTACACTTTGGTTACACTTTGGTTACACTTTAACTACTCTTTGGTTTCACTTTGGTTACACTTTGGTTACACTTTGGTTACATTTTGATTAAACTTTCACGACACTTTGACTACACTTTGGTTACACTTTGACTACACTTTGACTAGACTTTGGTTACACTTTGACTACACTTTTTTAACACTTTGATTACACTTTGGTTACACTTTGGATACACTTTGACTACACTTTGGTTACAGTTTGGTTACACTTTGACTACACTTTGTTTACACTTTGGTTATACTTTGGTTACACTTTGACTACACTTTGGTTACACTTTGGTTACACTTTGGTTACACTTTGGTTACACTTTGATTACACTTTGACTACACTTTGACTACACTTTGGTTACACTTTGGTTACACTTTGGTTAAACTTTGGTTACACTTTGATTACACATTGGTTACCATTTGAGTACTCTTTGGTTACACTTTGGTTACACTTTGGTTACACTTTGGTTACACTTTGGTTACACTTTGGTTTCACTTTGGTTACACTTTGTTTACACTCCGACTACACTTCGGTTACTCTTTGACTGAAATTTGGTTACACTTTGGTTACACTTTGGTTACATTTTGGTTACACTTTGTTTACACTTTGACTACACTTTAATTACACTTTGGTTACACTTTTATTAAACTTTGACTACAATTTGGTTACACTTTGGTTACACATTGGTAACACTTTGGTTACACTTTGACTACTCTTTTGTTACTTTTTAACTACACTTTCACTACACTTTGATTTCACTTTGGTTACACTTTGGTTACACTTTGGTTACACTTTGGTTACACTTTGGTTACACTTTGGTTACACTTTGGTTACACTTTGGTTACACTTTGGTTACACTTTAAATAAACTTTGGTTACACTTTGGTTACACTTTGGTTACACTTTGGTTTCACTTTGGTTACACTTTGGTTACACTTTGATTACACTTTGACTACACATTGGTTACACTTTGACTACACTTTGAATAGACTTTGGTTACACTTTGACTACATTTTTTAACACTTTGACTACACTTTGGTTTCACTTTGACTAAACTTTGGTTACACTTTGGATACACTTTGACTACACTTTGGTTACAGTTTGGTTACACTTTGACTACACTTTGGTTACACTGTGGTTACACTTTGACTACACTTTGGTTACACTTTGACTACACATTGGTTAATATTTGGTTACACTTTGACTACACTTTGGTTACACTTTGACTACACTTTGGTTACACTTTGACTAAATTTTGGATACACTTTGACTACACTTTGGTTACACTTTGACTTCACCTTGGTTAAGATTTGTTTACACTTTGGTTATATTTTGGTATCACTTTGACTACACTTTTGTTACACTTTGACTAAACTTTGGTTACAATTTGACTACACTTTGGTTACACTTTTGTTATACATTAACTACACTTCGGTTACACTTTGAATACACTTTGGTTACACTTTGGTTACACTTTGACTACACTTTGGTTACACTTTGGTTAAGCTTTGACTACACTTTGGTTACACTTTAACTACACTTTGGTTACACTTAGTTACACTTTGGTAATATTTTGGTTACACTTCGGTTAATCTTTGACTACATTTTGACTACACTTTGACTACACTTTGGTTACACTTTGACTTCACTTTGGTTACATTTTGGTTACACTTTGGTTACATTTTGGTTACACTTTGGTTACACATTACTACACTTTGGTTACACTTTGACTACACTTTGGTTTACACTTTGACTACACTTTGGTTACACTTTGACTAAACTTTCGTTACACTTTGGTTACACTTTGAATACACTTTGGTTACACTTTGGTTACACTTTGGTTACACTTTGGTTACACTTTGGTTACACTTTGGTTACACTTTGGTTACACTTTGGTTACACTTTGGTTACACTTTGGTTATACTTTGACTACACTTTGACTACACTTCGGTTACGCTTTGACTATACTTTGGTTACACTTTGACTACATTTTTGATAAACTTTGACTACACTTTGGTTACACTTTGACTACACATTGGTTAATATTTGGTTACACCTTGACTACACTTTGGTTACACTTTGACTACACTTTGGTTACACTTTGACTAAATTTTGGATACACTTTGACTACACTTTGGTTACACTTTGACTTCACCTTGGTTAAGATTTGTTTACACTTTGGTTATATTTTGGTATCACTTTGACTACACTTTTGTTACACTTTGACTAAACTTTGGTTACAATTTGACTACACTTTGGTTACACTTTTGTTATACATTAACTACACTTTGGTTACACTTTGAATACACTTTGGTTACACTTTGGTTACACTTTGGTTAAACTTTGGTTAGACTTTGACTACACTTTGGTTACACATTGGTTAAACTTTGACTACACTTTGGTTACACTTTAACTACACTTTGGTTACACTTTGGTTACACTTAGTTACACTTTGGTAACATTTTGGTTTTACTTTGGTTACACTTTGGATACACTTTGACTACACTTCGGTTACCCTTTGACTACACTTTAACTACACTTTGACTACACTTTGGTTACACTTTGACTTCACTTTTGTTACATTTTTGTTACTCTTTGGTTACACTTTGGTTACACTTTGGTTACACATTGACTACACTTTGGTTACACTTTGACTACACTTTGGTTTACACTTTGACTACACTTTGGTTACACTTTGAATACACTTTCGTTACACTTTGGTTACACTTTGAATACACTTTGGTTACACTTTTGTTACACTTTGGTTACACTTTGGTTACACTTTGGTTACAATTTGATTACACTTTGGTTACACTTTGGTTACACTTTGGTTACACTTTGGTTATACTTTGACTACACTTTGACTACACTTCGGTTACGCTTTGACTATACTTTGGTTACACTTTGACTACACTTTGGATAAACTTTGACTACACTTTGGTTACACTTTGACTTCACCTTGGTTAAGATTTGTTTACACTTTGGTTATACTTTGGTAACACTTTGACTACACTTTTGTTACACTTTGACTAAAATTTGGTTACAATTTGACTACACTTTGGTTACACTTTGACTACACTTCGGTTACACTTTTGTTATACATTGACTACACTTTGGTTACACTTTGAATACCATTTGGTTACACTTTAGTTACACTTTGACTACACTTTGGTTACACTTTGTCTCTATTGACTCAATTTGGAACACTTTAAGTGCCTCTTTAGTCACCCTCTATGAGACTCACCTTGGAACACTTTAAGTGCCTCTTTAGTCACTCTCTAATAGACTGTCTTTGGAACACTTTAAGTGCCTCATTAGTCACTCTCTAATAGACTCTATTTAGAACACTTTAGTGACTCTTTAGTCACTCTCTAATAGACTAAAGTTTAAGCACTTTAAGTGCCTCTTTAGTAACTTTCTATTAGACTCATTTTGGAAAACTTTAAGTGACTCTTTAGTCACTCTCTATGGACTCATTTTGGAACACTTTAAGTGCCTCTTTTATCACTCTCCAATAGACTTATGTTGGAACAATTTAAGTGCCTTTTAGTCACTCTCTATTGACTCATTTTGGAACACTTTAAGTGCCTCTTTAGTCAATCTCTTTTGACTCATTTTGGAACACTTTAAGTGCCTCATTAGTCACTCTCTAATAGACTCATTCTGAAAAACTCTAAGTGACTCTTTAGTCACTCTCTAATAGACTCAATTTGGAACACTTTAATCGCCTCATTAGTCACTTTGTAATAGACACATTTTGGAACACTCTAAGTGCCTCTTTAGTCCCTCTCTATTAGACTCAATCTGGAACAGTTTAAGTGCCTCTTTAGTCACTCTCTATTGACTCATTTTGGAACACATTAAGTGCCTTTTTCGTCACTCTCTATTAGACTCATTTTGGACCATTTTAAGTGCCGCTTTAATCACTCTCTATGGACTCATTTGGAACACTTTAAGTGGCTCTTTAATGACTCTCTATTAGACTCGTTCCGGAACACTTTAAGTGCCTCATTAGTCACTCTCTAGTAGACTCATTTTGAAACACTCTAAGTGACTCTTTAGTCACTCTCTAATAGACTCAATTTGGAACACTTTAATCGCCTCATTAGTCACTTTGTAATACACACATTTTGGAACACTTTAAGTGACTCTTTAGTCACTCTCTAATAGACTCAATTTGGAACACTCTAAGTGCCTCTGTAATCCCTCTCTATTAGACTCATTCTGGAACACTTTAAGTGCCTCTTTATTCAATCTCTAATAGACTCATTTTGGAACACTAAAAGTGCCCCTTTAGTCACTCTCTATGGACTCATTTTGGAAAACTTTAAGTGCCTCTTTAGTCACTCTCTAATAGACTCATATTGGATCACTTTAAATGCCTCTTTAATCACTCTCTATGGACTCATTTTGGAACACTTTAAGTGCATCTTTAATGACTCTCTAATATACTTTTTTGGAACACTTTAAGTGCCTCTTTAGTCACTCTCTATTGACTTATTTTGGAACACTTTAAGTGCCTCTTTAGTCAATCTCTTTTGACTCATTTTGGAACACTTTAAGTGCCTCATTAGTCACTCTCTAATAGACTCATTTTGAAACACTCTAAGTGACTCTTTAGTCACTCTCTAATAGACTCAATTTGGAACGCTTTAATCGCCTCATTAGTCACTTTGTAATAGACACATTTTGAAACACTTTAAGTGACTCTTTAGTCACTCTCTAATAGACTCAATTTGGAACACTCTAAGTGCCTCTTTAGTCCCTCTCTATTAGACTCGTTCTGGAACACTTTAAGTGCCTCTTTAGTCACTCTCTATTGACTCATTTTGGAACACTTTAAGTGCCTCTTTAGTCAATCTCTTTTGACTCATTTTGGAACACTTTAAGTGCCTCATTAGTCACTCTCTAATAGACTCATTTTGAAACACTCTAAGTGACTCTTTAGTCACTCTCTAATAGACTCAATTTGGAACACTTTAATCGCCTCATTAGTCACTTTGTAATAGACAAATTTTGGAACACTTTAAGTGACTCTTTAGTCACTCTCTAATAGACTCAATTTGGAACACTCTAAGTGCCTCTTTAATCCCTCTCTATTAGACTCATTCTGGAACACTTTAAGTGCCTCTTTATTCAATCTCTAATAGACTCATTTTGGAACACTAAAAGTGCCCCTTTAGTCACTCTCTATGGACTCATTTTGGAAAACTTTAAGTGCCTCTTTAGTCACTCTCTAATAGACTCATATTGGATCACTTTAAATGCCTCTTTAATCACTCTCTATGGACTCATTTTGGAACACTTTAAGTGCCTCTTTAGTCACTCTCTAATAGACTCATATTGGATCACTTTAAGTGCCTCTTTAATCACTCTCTAATAGACTTATTTTTGAACACTTTAAGTGACTCTTTAGTCAATCTCTAATAGACTCATTTTGGAACACTTTAAGTGCCTCTTTATTCGTCTCTATGGACTATTTTTGGAACACTTTAAGTGCCTCTTTAGACACTCTCTAATTGACTCATATTGGATCACTTTAAGTGCCTCTTTAATCTCTCTCTAATAGACTTATTTTGGAACACTTTAAGTGACTCTTTAGTCAATCTCTAATAGACTCATTTTAGAACAGTTTAAGTGCCTCTTTAGTCACTTCATATCCAACCTAAGAGACGACCTCAGGCCACGAAAGTTCCGAAACGCCTCAACATAAATAGGCTGAATATCCCTGATGTGAGACAAACTTTTGTTGACAGCCTAGATCAACGCCTTGATACAATCACACTGGACAACCAGGACGCGGAAAAAGCGTGGACCACGATTCGTGAGATGGTCTACAATACAGCCGCTGAGCGCCTCGGACCCTCTACGAGGAAACACAGGGACTGGTTTGACGAAAACAACACAGCTATCCAAATTCTTCTTGAGCAAAAACGCCGAGCGTACAAGGCCCTCCATGATGACCCAACGTCAATGCTCATTTTGGAACACTTTAAGTGCCTCATTAGTCACTCTCTAATAGACTCATTTTGAAACACTTTAAGTGCCTCTTTAGTCACTCTCTATTGACTCATTTTGGGACACTTTAAGTGCCTCTTTAGTCAATCTCTATTGGCTTATTTTGGAACACTTTAAGTGCCTCTTTAGTCACTCTCTATGGACTCATTTTGGAACACTTTAAGTGCCTCTTTAATGACTCTCTAATAGACTTATTTTGGAACACTTTAAGTGCCTCATTAGTCACTCTCTATTGACTCATTTTGGGACACTTTAAGTGCCTCTTTAGTCAATCTCTATTGGCTTATTTTGGAACACTTTAAGTGCCTCATTAGTCACTCTCTAATAAACTTATTTTGGAACACTTTAAGTGCATCTTTAGTCACTCTCTATTGACTCATTTTGGAAAACATTAAGTGCCTCTTTAGTCAAACTCTATTGGCTCATTTTGGAACACTTTAAGTGCCTCATTAGTCACTCTCTAATAGACTCATTTTGAAACACTTTAAGTGCCTCTTTAGTCACTCTCTATTGACTTATTTTGGAACTCTTTAATCGCCTCATTAGTCACTTTGTAATCGACACATTTTGGAACACTTTAAGTGACTCTTTAGTCACTCTCTAATAGACTAAATTTGGAGCACTCTAAGTGCCTCTTTAGTCACTCTCTATTTGACATTTTTTGGAACATTTTAAGTGACTCTTTAGTCACTCTCTAATAGACTCATTTTGGAACACATTAAGTTCCTCTTTTGACACTATCTATTAGACTGATTTTGGAACACTTTAAGTGCCTCTTTAGTCACTCTATATTAGACTCATTTTGGAACACTTTAAATGACTCTTTAGTCACTTTCTATGGACTCATTTTGGAACCCTTTAAGTGACTCTTAGTCACTCTCTAATGGACTCATTTTGGAACACTTTAAGTTCCTCTTTAATCACTCTCTATTGACTCATTTTAGAACACTTTACGTTACTCTTTAGTCACTGTCTATTGACTCATTTTAGAACACATTAAGTGAATCTTTAATCACTCTCTATTGACTCATTTTGGAACACTTTAAAATGCCTCTTTATTCAATCTCTATTGACCCATTTTGGAACACTTTAAGTGACTCTTTAGTCACTCTCTAATAGACTAAATTTGGAACACTTTCAGTGCCTCATTAGTCACTCTCTATGAGACTCATTTTGGAACACTTTAAGTGCCTCTTTAATCACTCTCTAATAGACTAATTTTAAAACACTTTAAGTGCCTTTTTAGTCCCTCTCTATTGACTCATTTTGGAACAATTTAAGTGCCTCTTTAGTCAATCTCTATTGACTCATTTTAAAACATTTTAAGTTTCTCATTAGTCACTCTCTAATAGACTCATTTTGAAAAATTTTAAGTGACTCTTTAGTCACTCTCTATTAGACTAAATTTGGAACACTTTAAGTGCCCCATTAGTCACTCTCTATGAGACTCATTTTGGAACACTTTAAGTGCCTCTTTAATCACTCTCTAATAGACAAATTTTGGAACACTTTAAGTGCATCTTTAGTCACTCTCTATGAGACTCAAAGTGACAATCATTTTTAGCCCTAACCCTAACCCTAACCCTAACCCTAACCCTAACCTTTTTAGTCACTCTCTATAAGACTCACTTTTGAACACTTTAAGTACCTCTTTAGTCCCTCTCTAATAGACTCTATTTGGAACACTTTAAGTGTCTCATTAGTCACTCTCTAATAGACTCATTTTGGAACACTTTAAGTGCCTCTTTAGTCAATCTCTATTGGCTCATTTTGGAACACTTTAAGTGCCTCATTAGTCACTCTCTAATAGACTCATTTTGGAACACTTTAAGTGCCTCTTTAGTCACTCTCTAATAGACTCATTTTGGAACACTTTAAGTGCCTCATTAGTCACTCTCTATTAGACTCATTTTAGAACACTTTAAGTGACTCTTTAGTCACTCTCTAATAGACTGAATTTGAACACTTTAAGTGCCTCTTTAGTCACTCTATATTAGACTCATTTTGGAACACTTTAAATGACTCTTTAGTCACTTTCTATGGACTCATTTTGGAACCCTTTAAGTGACTCTTAGTCACTCTCTAATGGACTCATTTTGGAACACTTTAAGTTCCTCTTTAATCACTCTCTATTGACTCATTTTAGAACACTTTACGTTACTCTTTAGTCACTGTCTATTGACTCATTTTAGAACACATTAAGTGAATCTTTAATCACTCTCTATTGACTCATTTTGGAACACTTTAAAATGCCTCTTTATTCAATCTCTATTGACCCATTTTGGAACACTTTAAGTGACTCTTTAGTCACTCTCTAATAGACTAAATTTGGAACACTTTCAGTGCCTCATTAGTCACTCTCTATGAGACTCATTTTGGAACACTTTAAGTGCCTCTTTAATCACTCTCTAATAGACTAATTTTAAAACACTTTAAGTGCCTTTTTAGTCCCTCTCTATTGACTCATTTTGGAACAATTTAAGTGCCTCTTTAGTCAATCTCTATTGACTCATTTTAAAACATTTTAAGTTTCTCATTAGTCACTCTCTAATAGACTCATTTTGAAAAATTTTAAGTGACTCTTTAGTCACTCTCTATTAGACTAAATTTGGAACACTTTAAGTGCCCCATTAGTCACTCTCTATGAGACTCATTTTGGAACACTTTAAGTGCCTCTTTAATCACTCTCTAATAGACAAATTTTGGAACACTTTAAGTGCATCTTTAGTCACTCTCTATGAGACTCAAAGTGACAATCATTTTTAGCCCTAACCCTAACCCTAACCCTAACCTTTTTAGTCACTCTCTATAAGACTCACTTTTGAACACTTTAAGTACCTCTTTAGTCCCTCTCTAATAGACTCTATTTGGAACACATTAAGTGTCTCATTAGTCACTCTCTAATAGACTCTCTTTGGAACACTTTAAGTGCCTCTTTAGTCAATCTCTATTGGCTCATTTTGGAACACTTTAAGTGCCTTATTAGTCACTCTCT
The DNA here is from genome assembly GCA_964033795.1 of Lymnaea stagnalis. NCBI lineage: Eukaryota > Metazoa > Mollusca > Gastropoda > Lymnaeidae > Lymnaea > Lymnaea stagnalis. Next base: position 865,721 of record CAXITT010000252.1, on the reverse strand, counting down.
AATAGACTCATTTTGAAACACTTTAAGTGCCTCTTTAGTCACTCTCTATTGACTTATTTTGGAACTCTTTAATCGCCTCATTAGTCACTTTGTAATCGA
>CAXITT010000252.1:798644-850722 GCA_964033795.1 Lymnaea stagnalis | reverse complement strand
TTTGGAACACTTTAAGTGCCTCTTTAGTCACTCTCTATGGACTCATTTTGGAACAATTTAAGTGCTTCTTTAATGAATCTCTAATATACTTATTTTGGAACACTTTAAGTGCCTCTTTAGTCACTCTCTATTGACTCATTTTTGGAATAATTTAAGTGCCTCTTTAGTCACTCTCTAATAGACTCTATTTGGAACACTTTAAGTGTCTCATTAGTCACTCTCTAATAGACTCAATTTGGAACACTCTAAGTGCCTTTTTAGTCACTCTCTAATAGACTCATTTTAGACCACTTTAAGTGCCTCTTAATTCACTCTCTATGGACTCATTTTGGAACACATTAAATGCCTCTTTAATGACTCTCTAATAGACTTTTTTGGAACACTTTAAGTGCTTTTTTAGTCACTCTCTATTGACTCATTTTGGACCACTTTAAGTGCCTCTTTAGTCAATCTCTATTGACTTATTTTTGAACACTTTAAGTGACTCTTTAGTCAATCTCTAATAGACTTATTTTGGAACAATTTAAGTGCCTCTTTAGTCACTCTCTATTGACTCAATTTGGAACACTTTAAGTGCCTTTTTAGTCACGCTCTATTAGACTCATTTTGTAACACTTTAAGTGCCTCTTTAGTCACTCTCTATTGACTCATTTTGGAACACTTTAAATGCCTCATTAGTCACTCTCTAGTAAACTCATTTTGGAACACTTTAAGCGCCTCATTAGTCACTCTCTAATAGACAAATTTTGGAACACTTTAAGTGACTCTTTAGTCACACTGTAATAGACTCAATTTGGAACACTCTAAGTGCATTTTAGTCACTCTCTATTAGACTCATTTTGGAACACTTTAAGAGCCTCTTTATTAACTCTCTATTTATTCATTTTGGAACACATTATGTGCCTCTTTAGTCCCTCTCTATTAGACTCATTTTGGAACACTGTAAGTGCCTCTTTATTCTTTCTCTATTGACTCATTTTGGAACAGATTAAGTGCCTCTTTTGTCACTCTCTTTTAGACTCATTTTGGAACACTTTAAGTGCTTCTTTAGTCACTCTCTAATAGACTCTTTTTGGACAACTTTAAGTGCCTCTTTAGTCATTCTCTATGGACTCATTTTGGAACACCTTAAGTGCCTCTTTAGTTAATCTCTATTGACTCATTTTGGAACACTTTAAGTGCCTCATTAGTCACTCGCTAATAGACTCATTTTGAAACACTTTAAGTGACTCTTTAGTCACTCTCTAATAGACTTATTTTGGAACACTTTAATCTCCTCATTAGTCACTTTGTAATAGACATATTTTGGAACACTTTATGTGACTCTTTAGTCACTCTCTAATAGACTCATTTTGGAACACTTTAAGTGCCTCTTTAGTCACTCTCTATTAGACTCATATTGGATCACTTTAAGTGCCTCTTTAATCACTCTCTAATAGACTCATTTTGGAACACTTTAAAGGACTCTTTAGACAATCTCTAATAGACTCATTTTAGAACAGTTTAAGTGCCTCTTTAGTCACTCCCTATGGACTCATTTTGGAACACTTTAAGTGACTTATTAGTCACTCTCTATTAGACTCATTTTGGAACACTTTAAGTGACTCTTTAGTCACTCTCTATGGACTCATTTTGAAACACTTTAAGTGCCTCTTAAATCACTCTCTAATAGACTTATTTTGGAACACTTTAAGTGCCTCTTTAGTCACTCTCTATTGAATCATTTTGGAACACTTTAAGTGCCTCTTTATTCACTCTCTATTGACTCATTTTGGAACACTTATGTGTCTTATTAGTCACTCTATGGACTCATTTTAGAACACTTTAAGTGCCTCTTTAGTCACTCTCTAATAGACTCAATTTGGAACACTTTAAGTGCCTCTTTAGTCACTCTCTATGAGACTCACTTTGGAACCCTTTAAGTGCCACTTTAGTCACTCTCTAATAGACTCCATTTGGAACACTTTAAGTGCCTCATTAGTCACTCTCTAATAGACTCATTTTAGAACACTTTAAGTGACATTTTAGTCACTCTCTAATAGACTCATTTTTGAACACTTTAAGTGCCACTTTATTCTCTCTCTAATAGACTCATATGGGAACACTTTAAGTGCCTTTTTAGTCACTCTCTATTGACTCATTTTGGACCACTTTAAGTGCCTCTTTAGTCAATCTCTATTGACTTATTTTTGAACACTTTAAGTGACTCTTTAGTCAATCTCTAATAGACTTATTTTGGAACAATTTAAGTGCCTCTTTAGTCACTCTCTATTGACTCAATTTGGAACACTTTAAGTGCCTTTTTAGTCACGCTCTATTAGACTCATTTTGTAACACATTAAGTGCCTCTTTAGTCACTCTCTATTGACTCATTTTGGAACACTTTAATTGCCTCATTAGTCACTCTCTAGTAAACTCATTTTGGAACACTTTAAGCGCCTCATTAGTCACTCTCTAATAGACAAATTTTGGAACACTTTAAGTGACTCTTTAGTCACACTGTAATAGACTCATTTTGGAACACTCTAAGTGCATTTTTAGTCACTCTCTATTAGACTCATTTTGGAACACTTTAAGAGCCTCTTTATTAACTCTATATTGATTCATTTTGGAACACATTATGTGCCTCTTTAGTCCCTCTCTATTAGACTAATTTTGGAACACTTTAAGTGCCTCTTTATTCACTCTCTATTGACTCATTTTGGAACAGATTAAGTGCCTCTTTTGTCACTCTCTTTTAGACTATTTTTGGAACACTTTAAGTGCTTTTTTAGTCACTCTCTAATAGACTCTTTTTGGACCACTTTAAGTGCCTCTTTAGTCATTCTCTATGGACTCATTTTGGAACACCTTAAGTGCCTCTTTAGTTAATCTCTATTGACTCATTTCGGAACACTTTAAGTGCCTCATTAGTCACTCGCTAATAGACTCATTTTGAAACACTTTAGTGACTCTTTAGTCACTCTCTAATAGACTCATTTTGGAACACTTTAAGTGCCTCTTTAGTCACTCTCTATGGACTCATTTTGGAACACTTTAAGTGCCTCTTTAGTCACTCTCTAATAGACTCATTTTGGAACACTTTAAGTGACTCTTTAGTCAATCTCTAATAGACTCTATTTAGAACAGTTTAAGGGCCTCTTTAGTCACTCTCTATGGACTCATTTTGGAACACTTTAAGTGACTTATTAGTCACTCTCTATTAGACTCATTTTGGAACACTTTAAGTGACTCTTTAGTCACTCTCTATGGGCTCATTTTGAAACACTTTAAGTGCCTCTTTAATCACTCTCTAATAGACCAATTTTGGAACACTTTAAGTGCATCTTTAGTCACTCTCTATGAGACTCAAAGTGAGAATCATTTTTAGCCCTAACCCTAACCCTAACCCTAACCCTAACCTTTTTAGTCACTCTCAATAAGACTCACTTTGGAACACTTTAAGTACCTCTTTAGTCCCTCTCTAATAGACTCTATTTGGAACACTTTAAGTGTCTCATTAGTCACTCTCTAATAGACTCTCTTTGGAACACTTTAAGTGCCTCTTTAGTCACTCTCTATGGACTCATTTTGGAACAATTTAAGTGCTTCTTTAATGAATCTCTAATATACTTATTTTGGAACACTTTAAGTGCCTCTTTAGTCACTCTCTATTGACTTATTTTGGAACAATTTAAGTGCCTCTTTAGTCACTCTCTAATAGACTCTATTCGGAACACTTTAAGTGTCTCATTAGTCACTCTCTAATAGACTCAATTTGGAACACTCTAAGTGTCTTTTTAGTCACTCTCTAATAGACGCATTTTAGACCACTTTAAGTGCCTCTTTAGTCAATGTCTATTGACTTATTTTTGAACACTTTAAGTGACTCTTTAGTCAATCTCTAATAGACTTATTTTGGAACAATTTAAGTGCCTCTTTAGTCACTCTCTATTGACTCAATTTGGAACACTTTAAGTGCCTTTTTAGTCACGCTCTATTAGACTCATTTTGGAACACTTTAAGTGCCTCTTTAGTCACTCTCTAATAGACTCATTTTGGAACACTTTAAGTGCCTCTTTAGTCACTCTCTAATAGACTCATTTTGGAACACTTTAAGTGACTCTTTAGTCACTCTCTAATAGACTCATTTTGGAACACTTTAAGTGCCTCTTTAGTCACTCTCTAATAGACTCATTTTGGAACACTTTAAGTGACTCTTTAGTCACTCTCTAATAGACTCATTTTGGAACACTTTAAGTGCCTCTTTAGTCACTCTCTAATAGACTCTATTCGGAACACTTTAAGTGTCTCATTAGTCACTCTCTAATAGACTCAATTTGGAACACTCTAAGTGTCTTTTTAGTCACTCTCTAATAGACGCATTTTAGACCACTTTAAGTGCCTCTTTAGTCAATGTCTATTGACTTATTTTTGAACACTTTAAGTGACTCTTTAGTCAATCTCTAATAGACTTATTTTGGAACAATTTAAGTGCCTCTTTAGTCACTCTCTATTGACTCAATTTGGAACACTTTAAGTGCCTTTTTAGTCACGCTCTATTAGACTCATTTTGTAACACTTTAAGTGCCTCTTTAGTCACTCTCTATTGACGCATTTTAGAACACTTTAATTGCCTAATTAGTCACTCTCTAGTAATTTCATTTTGGAACACTTTAAGCGCCTCATTAGTCACTCTCTAATAGACACATTTATGAACACTTTAAGTGACTCTTTAGTCACACTGTAATAGACTCAATTTGGAACACTCTAAGTGCATTTTAGTCACTCTCTATTAGACTCATTTTGGAACACTTTAAGAGCCTCTTTATTAACTCTCTATTTATTCATTTTGGAACACATTATGTGCCTCTTTAGTCCCTCTCTATTAGACTCATTTTGGAACACTGTAAGTGCCTCTTTATTCTTTCTCTATTGACTCATTTTGGAACAGATTAAGTGCCTCTTTTGTCACTCTCTTTTAGACTCATTTTGGAACACTTTAAGTGCTTCTTTAGTCACTCTCTAATAGACTCTTTTTGGACAACTTTAAGTGCCTCTTTAGTCATTCTCTATGGACTCATTTTGGAACACCTTAAGTGCCTCTTTAGTTAATCTCTATTGACTCATTTTGGAACACTTTAAGTGCCTCATTAGTCACTCGCTAATAGACTCATTTTGAAACACTTTAAGTGACTCTTTAGTCACTCTCTAATAGACTTATTTTGGAACACTTTAATCTCCTCATTAGTCACGTTGTAATAGACATATTTTGGAACACTTTATGTGACTCTTTAGTCACTCTCTAATAGACTCATTTTGGAACACTTTAAGTGCCTCTTTAGTCACTCTCTAATAGACTCATATTGGATCACTTTAAGTGCCTCTTTAATCACTCTCTAATAGACTCATTTTGGAACACTTTAAAGGACTCTTTAGACAATCTCTAATAGACTCATTTTAGAACAGTTTAAGTGCCTCTTTAGTCACTCCCTATGGACTCATTTTGGAACACTTTAAGTGACTTATTAGTCACTCTCTATTAGACTCATTTTGGAACACTTTAAGTAATCTCTAATAGACTCATTTTAGAACAGTTTAAGTGCCTCTTTAGTCACTCCCTATGGACTCATTTTGGAACACTTTAAGTGACTTATTAGTCACTCTCTATTAGACTCATTTTGGAACACTTTAAGTGACTCTTTAGTCACTCTCTATGGACTCATTTTGAAACACTTTAAGTGCCTCTTAAATCACTCTCTAATAGACTTATTTTGGAACACTTTAAGTGCCTCTTTAGTCACTCTCTATTGAATCATTTTGGAACACTTTAAGTGCCTCTTTATTCACTCTCTATTGACTCATTTTGGAACACTTATGTGTCTTATTAGTCACTCTATGGACTCATTTTAGAACACTTTAAGTGCCTCTTTAGTCACTCTCTAATAGACTCAATTTGGAACACTTTAAGTGCCTCTTTAGTCACTCTCTATGAGACTCACTTTGGAACCCTTTAAGTGCCACTTTAGTCACTCTCTAATAGACTCCATTTGGAACACTTTAAGTGCCTCATTAGTCACTCTCTAATAGACACATTTTAGAACACTTTAAGTGACATTTTAGTCACTCTCTAATAGACTCATTTTTGAACACTTTAAGTGCCACTTTATTCTCTCTCTAATAGACTCATATGGGAACACTTTAAGTGCCTCTTTAGTCACTCTCTATTGACTCAATTTGGAACACTTTAAGTGCCTCTTTAGTTACGCTCTATTAGACTCATTTTGGAACATTTTAAGTGCCTCTTTAGTCACTCTATATTGACTCATTTTTGAACACTTTAATTACCTCATTAGTCTTTCTCTAGTAAACTCATTTTGGAACACTTTAAGAGCCTTTTTAGTCACTCTCTATGAGACTCATTTTGGAACACTTTAAGTGCCTCTTTAGTCACTCTCTATTGACTCAATTTGGAACACTTTCAGTGCCTCTTTAGTTACGCTCTATTAGACTCATTTTGGAACACTTTAAGTGCCTCTTTAGTCACTCTATATTGACTCATTTTGGAACACTTTAATTACCTCATTAAACACTCTCTATGAGACTCATTTTGGAACACTTTAAGAGCCTTTTTAGTCACTCTCTATGAGACTCATTTTGGAACACTTTAAGTGCCTCTTTATTCACTCTCTATGAGACTTATTTTGGAACACTTTAAGTGCCTCTTTATTCTCTCTCTAATAGACTCATATGGGAACACTTTAAGTGCCTCTTTAGTCACTCTCTATTGACTCAATTTGGAACACTTTAAGTGCCTCTTTAGTCACGCTCTATTAGACTCATTTTGGAACACTTTATGTGACTCTTTAGTCACTCTATATTGACTTATTTTGGAACACTTTAATTACATTATTAGTCACTATCTAGTGAACTCATTTTGGAACACTTTAAGCGCCTCATTAGTCACTCTCTAATAGACACATTTTGTAACACTTTAAGTGACTCTCTAGTCACTCTCTAATAGACTCAATTTGGAACACTCTAAGTGCCTCTTTAGTCCCTCTCTATTAGACTCATTTTGGAAAACTTTAAGTGCCTCTTTATTCACTCTCTTTTGACTCATTTTAGAACACATTACGTTCCTCTTTTGTCACTATCTTTTAAACTGATTTTGGAACACTTTAAGTGCCTCTTTAGTCACTCTATAATAGACTCATTTTGGACCACTTTAAGTGCCTCTTTAGTTACTCTCTATGGACTCATTTTGGAACACTTTAAGTGCCTGTTTAATGACTCTGTAATAGACTTATTTTGGAACAATTTAAGTGCCTCTTTAGTCACTCTCTATTGACTCATTTTGGAACACTTTAAGTGCCTCTTTAGTCGATCTCTATTGCTCATTTTGGAACACTTTAAGTGCCTCATTAGTCACTCTCTAATAGACTCATTTTGAAACACTTTAAGTGCCTCTTTAGTCACTCTCTATGGACTCATTTTGGAACACTTTAAGTGACTCTTTAGTCACTTTCTAATAGACTAATTTTGGAACACTTTAAGTGCCTTTTTAGTCACTCTCTATGAGACTCATTTTGGAACACTGTAAGTGCCTCTTTAGTCACTCTCTAATAGACTTATTTTGGAACACTTTAAGTGCCTCTTTAGTCACTCTCTATTGACTCTTTTTGGAACACTTTAAGTGCCTCTTTATTCACTCTCTAATAAACTCAATTTGGAACACTTTAAGTGCCTCTTTAATCACTCTCTTTTGACTCATTTTAGAACATTTTAAGTGCCTCTTTAGTCAATGTCTATTGACTCATTTTAGAACAATTTAAGTGCCTCTTTAGTTACTGTTTATTGACTCATTTTAGAACACTTTAAGTGCGCGTTTTTTCACTCTCTATTGACTCATTTTAAAACACTTTAAGTGCCTCTTTAGTCACTCTCTATTAGACTCATTTTGGAACACTTTAAGTGTCTCATTAGTCACTCTCTGTGGACTCATTTTAGAACACTTTAAGTGCCTCTTTAGTCACTCTCTATTGACTCATTTTGGAACACTTTAAGTGCCTCTTTAGTCACTCTCTATTAGACTCACTTTGGAACACTTTAAGTGCCTCTTTAGTCACTCTCTAATAGACTGATTTTGGAACACTTTAAGTGCCTCTATAGTCACTCTCTATTAGACTCATTTTGGAACATTTTAAATGACTCTTTAGTAATTCTCTATGGACTCATTTTGGAACACTTTAAGTGACTCTTTAATCACTCTCTTAAAGGATCAATTTGGAACACTTTAAGTGCCTCTTTAGTCATTCTCTATGAGACTCACTTTGGAACACTTTAAGTGCCTCTTTAGTCACTCTCTAATGGACTCTCTTTGGAACACTTTAAGTGCCTCATTAGTCACTCTCTAATAGACTAATTTTAGATCACTTTAAGTGACTCTTTAGTCACTCTCTAATAGACTTAATTTGGAACACTTTAAGTGCCTTATTAGTCACTTTCTATTAGACTCATTTTGGAACACTTTAAATGACTCTTTAGTCACTCTCTCATAGACTCAATTTGGAACACTTTAAGTGCCTCTTTGGTCACTCTCTATGAGACTTATTTAGGAACACTTTAAGTGCCTCTTTAATCTCTCTCTAATAGACTTATTTTGGAACACTTTATGTGACTCTTTAGTCACTCTCTAATAGACTCAATTTGGAACACTTTAAGTGCCTCTTTAGTCACTCTCTATTAAACTCATTTTGGAACACTTTAAATGACTCTTTAATGACTCTCTAATAGACTTATTTTGGAACACTTTAAAGGCCTCTTTAATCATTCTCTATTGACTCATTTTAAAACACTTTAAGTGCCTCTTTAGTCACTCTCTATGAGACTCATTTTGGAACACTTTATGTGACTTTTAGTCACTCTCTAATAGACTCAATTTGGAACACTTTAAGTACCTCTTCAGTCACTCTCTAATAGACTTATTTTGGAACACTTTAAGTGCCTCTTTAATCACTCTCTAATAGACTTATTTTGGAACACTTTAAGTAACTCGTTAGTCAATCTCTAATAGACTTATTTTGGAACACTTTAAGAGCCTCTTTAATCACTCTCTATTGACTCATTTTAGAACACTTTAAGTGCCTCTTTAGTCACTGTCTATTGACTCTTTTTAGAAATCTTTAAGTGCCTCTTTATTCACTCTCTATTGACTCATTTTGGAACACTTTAAGTGACTCTTTAATCACTCTCTTATAGACTCAATTTGGAACACTTTAAGTGCCTCTTTAGTCATTCTCTATGAGACTCATTTTTGAACACTTCAAATGACTCTTTAATGACTCTCTAATAGACTTATTTTGGAACACTTTAAAGGCCTCTTTAATCATTCTCTATTGACTCATTTTAAAACACTTTAAGTGCCTCTTTAGTCACTGTCTATTGACTCTTTTTAGAACACTTTAAGTGCCTCTTTATTCACTCTCTATTGACTCATTTTGGAAAACTTTAAGTGACTCTTTAATCACTCTCTTATAGACTCAATTTGGAACACTTTAAGTGCCTCTTTAGTCACTCTCTAATAGACTCTCTTTGGAACACTTTAAGTGCCTCATTAGTCACTCTCTAATAGACTAATTTTAGAACAATTTAAGTGACTCTTAAGTCACTCTCTAATAGACTTAATTTGGAACACTTTAAGTGCCTTATTAGTCACTTTCTATTAGACTCATTTTGGAACACTTTAAATGACTCTTTAGTCACTCTCTCATAGACTCAATTTGGAACACTTTAAGTGCCTCTTTGGTCACTCTCTATGAGACTTATTTAGGAACACTTTAAGTGCCTCTTTAATCACTCTCTAATAGACTCATATGGGAACACTTTAAGTGCCTCTTTAATCTTTCTCTAATAGACTTATTTTGGAACACTTTATGTGACTCTTTAGTCAATCTCTAATAGACTCAATTTGGAACACTTTAAGTGCCTCTTTAGTCACTCTCTATTAAACTCATTTTGGAACACTTCAAATGACTCTTTAATGACTCTCTAATAGACTTATTTTGGAACACTTTAAAGGCCTCTTTAATCATTCTCTATTGACTCATTTTAAAACACTTTAAGTGCCTCTTTAGTCACTCTCTATGAGACTCATTTTGGAACACTTTATGTGACTTTTTAGTCACTCTCTAATAGACTCAATTTGGAACACTTAAGTACCTCTTCAGTCACTCTCTATTAGACTCATTTTGGAACACTTTAAGTGCCTCTTTAATCACTCTCTAATAGACTTATTTTGGAACACTTTAAGTAACTCGTTAGTCAATCTCTAATAGACTCATTTTTGAACACTTTAAGAGCCTCTTTAATCACTCTCTATTGACTCATTTTAGAACACTTTAAGTGCATCTTTAGTCACTGTCTATTGACTCTTTTTAGAACACTTTAAGTGCCTCTTTATTCACTCTCTATTGACTCATTTTGAAACACTTTAACTGCCTCTTTAGTCACTCTCTATTAGACCCATTTTGGAACACTTTAATTGTCTCATTAGTCACTCGCTGTGGACTCATTTTAGAACACTTTAAGTGCCTCTTTTGTCACTCTCTAATAGACTCTATTTGGAACACTTTAAGTGCCTCATTAAACACTCTCTAATAGGCTCATTTTAGAAATCTTTAAGTGACTGTTTAATCTCTCTCTAATAGACTCAATTTGGAACACTTTAAGTGCCTCTTTAGTCAATCTCTATTAGACTCATTTTGGAACACTTTAAATGACTCTTTAGTCACTCTCTATGTACTCATTTTGGAACACTTTAAGTGACTCTTTAGTCTCTCTCTTATAGACTCAATTTGGAACATTTTAAGTGCCTCTTTAGTCACTCACTATGAGACTTATTTAGGAACACTTTAAGTGCCTCTTTAATCCCTCTCTAATAGACTCATATGGGAACACTTTAAGTGCCTCTTTAATCTCTCTCTAATAGACTTATTATGGAACACTTTATGTGACTCTTTAGTCACTCTCTAATAGACTCAATTTTGAACACTTTAAGTGCCTCTTTATTCACTCTCTATTGACTCATTTTGGAACACTTTAAGGGCCTCATTAGTCACTCTCTAATAGACTCATTTGGAACACTTTAAATGAATCTTTAGTCAATCTCAAATAGACTCAATTTGGAACACTTTAAGTGCCTCTTTAGTCACTCTCTATGAGACTCATTTTGGAACACTTTAAGTGCCTCGTTGGTCCCTCTAATAGACTCGTTTTGGACCACTTCAAGTGCCTCTGTAGTCACTTTTTAATGGACTCATTTTGGAACACTTTAAGTGCCTCTTTAATCACTCTCTAATAGACGTATTTTGAACACTTAAGTGCCTCTTTAGTCACTCTCTATTGAATCATTTTGGAACACTTTAAAAGCCTCTTTATTCAATCTCTATTGACTCATTTTGGAACACTTTAAGTGCCTCATTAGTCACTCTCTAATAGACTTATTTTGAAACACTTTCAGTGACTCTTTAGTCACTCTCTCATAGACTCAATTTGGAACACTTTAATTGCCTCTTTAGTCACTCTCTACGAGACTCATTTTGGAACACTTTAAGTGCCTTTTTAATCACTCTCTATTGACTCATTTTAGAACACTTTAAGTGCCTCTTTAGTCACTGTCTATTGACTCATTATGGATCACTTTAAGTGCCCCTTTATTCACTCTCTAATAGACGTATTTTGAACACTTAAGTGCCTCTTTAGTCACTCTCTATTGAATCATTTTGTAACACTTTGATTGCCCATTTAGACACTCTCTATTGACTCATTTTGCAACACTTTAAGCTCCTCATTAGTCACTCTTTAATAGACACATTTTCAAACACTTTAAGTGACTCTTTAGTCACTCTCTAATAGACTCAATTTGGAACACTCTAAGTGCCTCTTTAGTCACTCTCTATTGACTCATTTTGGAACACATTAAGTTTCTCTTTTGTCACTCTCTATTAGACTCATTTTGGAACACTTTAAATGACTCTTTAGTCACTCTATATTAACTCATTTTAGAACACTTTAAGTGCCTATTTAGTCACTCTCTAATAGACTCATATGGTAACACTTTAAGCGCCTCTTTAATCACTCTCTAATAGACTTATTTTGGAACACTTTAAGTGCCTCTTTAGTCAATCTCTAATAGACTCATTTTGGAACACTTTAAGTGCCTCTTTAATCACTCTCTTTTGACTCATTTTAGATCACTTTAAGTGCCTCTTTTGTCACTGTCTATTGACTCATTTTAGAACACTTTAAGTGCCTCTATATTCTCTCTCTATTGACTCATTTTGGAACACTTTAAGTGTCTCATTAGTCACTCTCTGTGGACTCATTTTAGAACACTTTAAGTGCCTCTTTAGTCACTCTCTAATAGACTCAATTGGAACACTTTAAGCACCTCATTAGTCACTCTCTAATAGACTCATTTTAGAAAACTTTAAGTGCCTCTTTAGTCAATCTCTAATAGACTCAATTTGGAACACTTTAAGTGCCTCTTTAGTCACTCTCTATTAGACTCATATTGGAAGACATTAAGTGCCTCTTTCGTCACTCTCTATTAGACTCATTTTGGAACACTTTAAGTGCCTCTTTAGTCAATCTCTAATAGACTCAATTTGGAACACTTTAAGTGCCTCTTTAGTAATTCTCTATGAGACTCATTTTGGAACACTTTAAATGACTCTTTATTCACTCTCTATGGACTCATATAAGAACACTTTAAGTGCCTCTTTAATCACTCTCTAATAGACCTATTTTTGAACACTTTAAGTGCCTCTTTAGGCAATCTCTATTGACTCATTTTGGAACACTTTAAGTGCCTCATTAGTAACTTTCTATTGACTCATTTTGGAGCACTTTAAGTGTCTCATTAGTCATTCTCTATGGACTCATTTTAGAACACTTTAAGTGACTCTTTAGTCACTCTCTAATAGACTCAATTTAGAACACTTTAAGTGCCTCTTTAGTCACTCTCTATGAGACTCACTTTTGAATACTTTAAGTGACTCTTTAGTCACTCTCTAATAGACTCAATTTGGAACAATCTAAATGCCTCTTTAGTCACTCTTTATTAGACTCATTTTGGAACACTTTAAGTTCATCTTTAGTCACTGTCTATCGACTCATTTTAGAACACTTTAAGTGCCTCTTTATTCACTCTCTATTGACTCATTTTGGGACACTTTAAGTGCCTCTTTATTCACTCTCTATTGACTAATTTTGGAACACTTTAAGTGTCTCATTAGTCACTCTCCTTGGACTCATTTTAGAACACTTTAAGTGCCTCTTTAGTCATTCTCTATTAGAATCTATTTGTAACACTTTAACTGCCTCATTAGTCACTCTCTATTAGACTCTTTTTAGAACACTTTAAGTGTCTTTTTAGTCACTCTCTAATAGACTCAATTTGGAAAACTTTAAGTGACTCTTTAGTCACTCTCTAATAGACTCAATTTGGAACAATTAAGGGCCTCTTTAGTCACTCTCCATGAGACTTATTATGGAACATTTTAAGTGACTCTTTAGTCAATCTCTAATAGACTCATTTTGGAACACTTTAAGTGCCTCTTTAATCACTCTCTATTGACTCATTTTAGAACACTTTAAGTGCCTCTTTAGTCACTGTCTATTGACTCATTGAAGAACATTTTAAGTGCCTCTTTATTCATTCTCTATTGACTCCTTTTGGAAAACTTTAAGTGCCTCATAAGTCACTCTCTATTAGACTCATTTTAGAAAACTTTAAGTGACTCTTTAGTCACTCTCTAATAGACTCAATTTGGAACACTTTAAGTGACTCTTTTGTCACTCTCTATTGACTAATTTTGGAACACTTTAAGTGTCTCATTAGTCACTCTCTATTGACTCATTTTGGAACACTTTAAGTGTCTCATTAGTCACTCTCTATGGACTCATTTTAGAACACTTCAAGTGACTCTTTAGTCACTCTAATAGACTCAATTTGGAACACTTTAAGTGACTCTTTAGTTACTCTCTAATAGACTCATATGGGAAGACTTTAAGTGCCTGTTTAATCACTCTCTAATAGACTCATTTTGGAACACTTTAAGTGCCTCTTTAATCACTCTCTATTGACTCATTTTAGAACACTTTAAATGCCTCTTTTTTCACTCTCTATTTACTTATTTTAGAACACTTTAAGTGACCATTTAGTCACTCTCTAGTAGACCCAATTTGCAACACTTTAAGTGCCTCTTTAGTCACTCTCTATGAGACTCATTTTGGAACACTTTAAGTGCCTCTTTAATCACTCTCTAATAGACTTATTTTGGAAGACTTAAATGCCTCTTTAGTCACTCTCTATTGACTCATTTGGTAACACTTTAAGTGCCTCTTTAGTCACTCTCTATTTACTTATTTTGGAACACTTTAAGTGCCTCATTAGTCACTCTCTAATATACTCATTTTGAAATACTTTAAGTGATTCTTTAGTCACTCTCTAATAGACAAAATTTGGAACACTTTAAGTGCCTCTTTAGTCACTCTCTATGAGACTCATTTTTGAACACTTTAAGTGCCTCTTTATTCACTCTATATTGACTCAATTTGGAATAAATTAAGTCCCCTTTTTGTCACTCTCTAATAGACTCATTTTGGACCACTTTAAGTGCCTCTTTATTCAATCTCTAATAGTCTTATTTTGGAACACTTTAAGAGCCTCTTTAGTCAATCTCTATGGACTCATTTTGGAACACTTTAAGTGACTCTTTAGTCACTGTCTATTGACTTATTTTGGAACACTTTAAATGCCTCTTTAATCACTCTGTATTGCCTCAATTTAGAACACATTAAGTGCCTCTTTAGTCACTGTCTATTGACTCATTTTAGAACACATTAAGTGCCTCTTTATTCACTCTCTATTGACTCATTTTGGAACACTTTAAGTGCCTCTTTATTCACTCTCTATTCACTCATTTTGGAACACTTTATGTGCCTCTTTAGTCAACCTTTGTTGATTCATTTTGGAACACATTAATTGCCTCATTAGTCACTCTCTAATAGACTCATTTTGAAACACTTTAAGTGACTCTTTAGTCACTCTCTAATAGATTCAATTTGGAACACATTAAGTACCTCTTTAGTCACACTCTAATAGACTCATTTTGGACCACTTTAAGTGCCTCTTTAGTCACTCTCTAATAGACTCATATGGGAACATTTTAAGAGTCTCTTTAATAACTCTCTAATAGACTCATTTTGGAACACTTTAAATGCCTCTTTAATCACTCTCTATTGACTCATTTTAGAACACTTTAAGTGCATCTTTAGTCACTGTCTATTGACTCATTTTAGAACACTTTAAGTGTCTCTTTATTCACTCTCTATTGACTCATTTTGGGACACTTTAAGTGCCTCTTTATTTACTCTCTATTGATAAGTGTCTCATTAGTAACTCTCTATGGACTCATTTTAGAACACTTTAAGTGAATCTTTGGTCACTCTCTAATAGACTCTATTTGGAACACTTTAAATGCCTCATTTGTCACTCTCTATTAGACTCTTTTTAGAACACTTTAAGTGCCTCTTTAATCACTCTCTAATAGACTCAATTTGGAAAACTTTAAGTGCCTCTTTAGTCACTCTCTATTAGAATCTATTTGGAACACTTTGAGTGCCTTATTAGTCAATCTCTATTAGACTCATTTTAGAAAACTTTGACTCTTTAGTCAATCTAATAGACTCAATTTGGAACACTTTAAGTGACTCTTTAATCACTCTCTATTGACTCATTTTGGAAAACTTTAAGTGTCTCATTAGTCACTCTCTATTGACTCATTTTGGAACACTTTAAGTGTCTCATTAGTCACTCTCTATGGACTCATTTTAGAACACTTTAAGTGACTCTTTAGTCACTCTCTCATAGACTCAATTTGGAACACTTTAAGTGACTCTTTAGTTACTCTCTAATAGACTCATATGGGAAGACATTAAGTGCCTCTTTAATCACTCTCTAATAGTTTTATTTTGGAACACTTTAAGTGACTCTTTAGTCAATCTCTAATAGACTCATTTTGGAACCCTTTAAGTGCCCCTTTAATCACACTCTATTGACTCATTTTAGTACAATTTAAGTGCCTCTTTAGTCACTGTCTATTGACTCACTTTAGAACACTTTAAGTGCCTCTTTATTCACTCTCTAGTGACTTATTTAGGAACACTTTAAGTGCCTCTTTATTCGCTCTCTATGTACTCATTTTGGAACACTTTAAGTGTCTCATTAGTCACACTCTATGGACTCATTTTAGAACACTTTAATTGACAATTTAGTCACTCTCTAATAGACCAAATTTTGAACACTTTAAGTTCCTCTTTAGTCACTTTCTCTGGACTCATTTTGGAACACTTTAAGTGCCTCTTTAGTCACTCTCTATGGACTCATTTTGGAACACTTTACGTGACTCTTTAGTCACTGTCTATTGACTTATTTTGGAACACTTTAAATGCCTCTTTAATCACTCTCTATTGCCTCAATTTATAACACTTTAAGTGCCTCTTTAGTCACTGTCTATTGACTCATTTTAGAACACATTAAGTGCCTCTTTATTCACTCTCTATTGACTCATTTTGGAACACTTTAAGTGCCTCTTTATTCACTCTCTATTGACTCATTTTGGAACACTTTATGTGCCTCTTTAGTCAACCTTTGTTGATTCATTTTGGAACACATTAATTGCCTCATTAGTCACTCTCTAATAGACTCATTTTGAAACACTTTAAGTGACTCTTTAGTCACTCTCTAATAGATTCAATTTGGAACACATTAAGTACCTCTTTAGTCACACTCTAATAGACTCATTTTGGACCACTTTAAGTGCCTCTTTAGTCACTCTCTAATAGACTCATATGGGAACATTTTAAGAGTCTCTTTAATAACTCTCTAATAGACTAATTTTGGAACACTTTAAATGCCTCTTTAATCACTCTCTATTGACTCATTTTAGAACACTTTAAGTGCATCTTTAGTCACTGTCTATTAACTCATTTTAGAACACTTTAAGTGTCTCTTTATTCACTCTCTATTGACTCATTTTGGGACACTTTAAGTGCCTCTTTATTTACTCTCTATTGACTCATTTTGGAACACTTTAAGTGTCTCATTAGTAACTCTCTATGGACTCATTTTAGAACACTTTAAGTGAATCTTTGGTCACTCTCTAATAGACTCAATTTGGAACACTTTAAGTGCCAATTTAGTCACTCTCAAATAGACTCTATTTAAAACACTTTAAATGCCTCATTTGTCACTCTCTATTAGACTCTTTTTAGAAAACTTTAAGTGCCTCTTTAATCACTCTCTAATAGACTCAATTTTGAAAACTTTAAGTGCCTCTTTAGTCACTCTCTATTAGAATCTATTTGGAACACATTGAGTGCCTCATTAGTCAATCTCTATTAGACTCATTTTAGAAAACTTTGACTCTTTAGTCAATCTAATAGACTCAATTTGGAATACTTTAAGTGACTCTTTAGTCACTCTCTATTGACTCATTTTGGAAAACTTTAAGTGTCTCATTAGTCACTCTCTATTGACTCATTTTGGAACATTTTAAGTGTCTCATTAGTCACTCTGTATGGACTCATTTTAGAAAACTTTAAGTTACTCTTTAGTCACTCTCTCATAGACTCAATTTGGAACACTTTAAGTGACTCTTTAGTTACTCTCTAATAGACTCATATGGGAAGACATTAACTGCCTCTTTAATCACTCTCTAATAGACTTATTTTGGAACACTTTAAGTGACTCTTTAGTCAATCTCTAATAGACTCATTTTGGAACCCTTTAAGTGCCTCTTTAATCAATCTCTATTGACTCATTTTAGAACAATTTAAGTGCCTCTTTAGTCACTGTCTATTGACTCATTTTAGAACACTTTAAGTGCCTCTTTATTCACTCTCTATTGACTTATTTTGGAACACTTTAAGTGCCTCTTTATTCACTCTCTAAGTACTCGTTTTTGAACACTTTAAGTGTCTCATTAGTCACACTCTATGGACTCATTTTAGAACATTTTAATTGGCCATTTAGTCACTCTCTAATAGACCCAATTTTGAACACTTTAAGTGCCTCTTTAATCACTTTCTCTGGACTCATTTTGTAACACTTTAAGTGCCTCTCTAGTCAATCTCTATTGACTCATTTTGGAACACTTTAAGTGCCTCATAAGTCACTCCTTCATAGACTCAATTTGGAACACTTTAAGTGACTCTTTAGTTACTCTCTAATAGACTCATATGGGAAGACATTAAGTGCCTCTTTAATCACTCTCTAATAGTTTTATTTTGGAACACTTTAAGTGACTCTTTAGTCAATCTCTAATAGACTAATTTTGGAACCCTTTAAGTGCCCCTTTAATCACACTCTATTGACTCATTTTAGTACAATTTAAGTGCCTCTTTAGTCACTGTCTATTGACTCATTTTAGAACACTTTAAGTGCCTCTTTATTCACTCTCTATTGACTTATTTAGGAACACTTTAAGTGCCTCTTTATTCGCTCTCTATGTACTCATTTTGGAACACTTTTAGTGTCTCATTAGTCACACTCTATGGACTCATTTTAGAACACTTTAATTGACAATTTAGTCACTCTCTAATAGACCAAATTTTGAACACTTTAAGTTCCTCTTTAGTCACTTTATCTGGACTCATTTTGGAACACTTTAAGTGCCTCTTTAGTCACTCTCTATGGACTCATTTTCAAACACTTTAAGTGACTCTTTAGTCACTGTCTATTGACTTATTTTGGAACACTTTAAATGCCTCTTTAATCACTCTCTATTGCCTCAATTTAGAACACTTTAAGTGCCTCTTTAGTCACTGTCTATTGACTCATTTTAGAACACATTAAGTGCCTCTTTATTCACTCTCTATTGACTCATTTTGGAACACTTTAAGTGCCTCTTTATTCACTCTCTATTGACTCATTTTGGAACACTTTATGTGCCTCTTTAGTCAACCTTTGTTGATTCATTTTGGAACACATTAATTGCCTCATTAGTCACTCTCTAATAGACTCATTTTGAAACACTTTAAGTGACTCTTTAGTCACTCTCTAATAGATTCAATTTGGAACACATTAAGTACCTCTTTAGTCACTCTCTATTAGACTCATTTTGGACCACTTTAAGTGGCTCTTTAGTCACTCTCTAATAGACTCATATTGGAACACTTTAAGAGTCTCTTTAATACTCTCTAATAGACTCATTTTGGAACACTTTAAATGCCTCTTTAATCACTCTCTATTGACTCATTTTAGAAAATTTTAAGTGAATCTTTAGTCACTGTCTATTGACTCATTTTAGAACACTTTAAGTGTATCTTTATTCACTCTCTATTTACTCATTTTGGGACACTTTAAGTGCCTCTTTATTCACTCTCTATTGACTCATTTTGGAACACTTTAAGTGTCTCATTAGTAACTCTCTATGGACTCATTTTAGAACACTTTAAGTGAATCTTTGGTCACTCTCTAATAGACTCAATTTGGAACACTTTAAGTTCCAATTTAGTCAATCTCAAATAGACTCTATTTGGAACACTTTAAATGCCTCATTTGTCACTCTCTATTAGACTCATTTTAGAACACTTTAAGTGCCTCTTTAATCACTCTCTAATAGACTCCATTTGGAAAACTTTAAGTGCCTCTTTAGTCACTCTCTATTAGAATCTATTTGGAACACTTTGAGTGCCTCATTAATCACTCTCTATTAGACTCATTTTAGAAAACTTTAAGTGACTCTTTCGTCAATCTAATAGACTCAATTTGGAACACTTTAAGTGACTCTTTAGTCACTCTGTATTGACTCATTTTGGAAAACTTTAAGTGTCTCATTAGTCACTCTCTATTGACTCATTTTGGAACACTTTAAGTGTCTCATTAGTCACTCTCTATGGACTCATTTTAGAAAACTTTAAGTTACTCTTTAGTCACTCTCTCATAGACTCAATTTGGAACACTTTAAGTGACTCTTTAGTTACTCTCTAATAGACTCATATGGGAAGACTTTAAGTGCCTCTTTAATCACACTCTATTGACTCATTTTAGAACAATTTAAGTGCCTCTTTAGTCACTGTCTATTGACTCATTTTAGAACACTTTAAGTGCCTCTTTATTCACTCTCTATTGACTTATTTTGGAACACTTTAAGTGCCTCTTTATTCACTCTCTATGTACTCATTTTTGAACACTTTAAGTTTCTCATTAGTCACACTCTATGGACTCATTTTAGAACACTTTAATTGACCATTTAGTCACTCTCTAATAGACCCAATTTTGAACACTTTAAGTGTCTCTTTAGTCACTTTCTCTGGACTCATTTTGTAACACTTTAAGTGCCTCTCTAGTCAATCTCTATTGACTCATTTTGGAACACTTTAAGTGCCTCATAAGTCACTCTCTAATAGACTCATTTTAAAACACTTAAAGTGCCTCTTTAGTCACTCTCTAATAGACTCAATTTGGAAAATTTTAAGTGCCTCTTTAGTCATTCTCTATGAGACTCATTTTTGAACACTTTCAGTGACTCTTTAGTCACTCTCTAATAGACTCAATTTGGAACACTTTAAGTGCCTATTTAGTCACTCTCTATGGACTCATTTTGGAACACTTTAAGTGACTCTTTAGTCACTGTCTTTTGACATATTTTGGAACACTTTAAATGCCTCTTTAATAACTCTCTATTGCCTCAATTTAGAACACTTTAAGTGCCTCTTTATTCACAGTCTATTGACGCATTTTAGAACACATTAAGTGCCTCTTTATTCACTCTCTTTTGACTCATTTTGGAACACTTTTAGTGCCTCTTCTATTCACTCTCTATTGACTCATTTTGAAAACTTTAAGTGCCTCTTTAGTCAACCTCTGTTGATTCATTTTGGAACACATTAATTGCCTCATTAGTCACTCTCTAATAGACTCATTTTGAAACACTTTAAGTGACTCTTTAGTCACTCTCTAATAGATTCAATTTGGCACACTTTAAGTACCTCTTTAGTCACTCTCTAATAGACTCATTTTCTACCTTTTTAAGTGCCTCTTTAGTCACTCTCTAATAGACTCATATGGGAACACTTTAAGTGCCTCTTTAGTCAATCTCTAATAGACTTATTTTGGAACACTTTAAGCGACTCTTTAGTCAATCTCTAATAGACTCATTTTGGAACACTTTAAGTGCCTCTTTAGTCACTCTCTAATAGACTTATTTTGGAACACTTTAAGTGACTCTTTAGTCAATCTCTAATAGACTCATTTTGGAACACTTTAAGTGCCTCTTTAATCACTCTCTATTGACTCATTTTAGAACACTTTAAATGCATCTTTATTCACTCTCTATTGACTTATTTTGGAACACTTTAAGTGCCTCTTTATTCACTCTCTATTGACTCATTTTATAACACTTTAAGTGCCTCTTTATTCACTCTCTATTGACTAATTTTAGAACACTTTAAGTGTCTCATTAGTAACTCTCTATGGACTCATTTTAGAACACTTTAAGTGAATCTTTGGTCACTCTCTAATAGACTCAATTTGGAACACTTTAAGTGCCAATTTAGTCATTCTCAAATAGACTCTTTTTGGAACACTTTAATAGCCTCATTAGTCACTCTCTATTAGACTCATTTTAGAACACTTTAAGTGCCTCTTTAATCACTCTCTAATAGACTCAATTTGGAACACTTTAAGTGCCTCTTTAGTCACTGTCTATTAGAATCTATTTGGAACACTTTAAGTGCCTCATTAGTCACTCTCTATTAGACTTATTTTAGAACACTTTAAGTGACTCTTTAGTCACTCTCTAATAGACTCAATTTCAATCACTTTAAGTGCCTCTTTAGTCACTCTCTTTTAGACACATTTTGGAACACTTTAAGTGTCTCTTTAAAGACTCTCTAATAGAGTTTTTTTGGAACACTTTAAGTGCCTTTTTAGTCACTCTCTATTGACTCATTTTGGAACACTTTAAGTGCCTCTTTAATGACTCTCTAATAGTTTTATTTTGGAACACTTTAAGTGCCTCTTTAGTCACTCTGTAATTACTCTTTTTGGAACACTTTAAGTGCCTCTTTAGTCCATCTCTATTGACTCATTTTGGAACATTTTAAGTGCCACATTAGTCACTCTCTAATAGACTCATTTTTAAAAACTTTAAGTGACTCTTTAGTCACTCTTAATGGACTCATTTTGGAACACTTTAAGGGACTCTTTAGTCACTCTCTAATAGACTCAATTTGGAACACTTTAAGTGCCTCTTTAGTCACTCTCTAATAGACTTAATTTGGAACACTTTAAGTGCCTCTTTAGTCACTCTCTATTAGAATCTATTTGGAACACTTTGAGTGCCTCATTAGTCACTTTCTATTAGACTCATTTTAGAAAACGTTAAGTGATTCTTTAGTCACTCTCTTAAAGACTCAATTTGGAACACTTTAAGTGTCTCATTAGTCACTCTCTATTGACTCATTTTGAACACTTTAAGTGTCTCATTAGTCACTCTCTATGGACTCATTTTAGAACACTTTAAGTGACTCTTTAGTCACTGTCTATTTACTCATTTTATAACACTTTAAGTGCCTCTTTATTCACATGGAAAGAAGTCTGCTACCTTAGTCAGTGCCTATGCACCCACCATGACAAACACAGAAGAGACCAAAAACAAATTCTATGAAGACCTGAAAACTGTTATCTCTTCCACACCGTCTGCTGACAAACTCATCATACTTGGTGATTTCAATGCACGTGTCGGCAGTGACTACACCTCCTGGGGGGGGGGTGATTGGGAAGCATGGTGTTGGTCAGTGCAACAACAACGGCCTACTGCTACTGCAGACCTGTGCTGAACATGACCTTCTAATAACGAACACCACCTTCAGTCTGCCAACGCGCAACCGGACCTCCTGGATGCACCCCCGTTCTAAACACTGGCACCTACTTGATTATGTCATAGTCAGAAATAGGGACCGCCAGGACGTGAGGGTGACTAAGGCCATGTGTGGCGCAGAATGCTGGACGGATCATCCAATGAGTGTAAAAAAAAAGAAGAAGAAAAAGCATTGCTTAGCCTTGATTAAGCAATCGAATTCTAAGTGGCAATATACCTTTTTTATTTTTTTTAAAGATCACGCCATCACCGGACGTCTCAAAGATGAAAATTCATATCCAACCTAAGAGACGACCTCAGGCCACGAAAGTTCCGAAACGCCTCAACATAAATAGGCTGAATATCCCTGATGTGAGACAAACTTTTGTTGACAGCCTAGATCAACGCCTTGATACAATCACACTGGACAACCAGGACGCGGAAAAAGCGTGGACCACGATTCGTGAGATGGTCTACAATACAGCCGCTGAGCGCCTCGGACCCTCTACGAGGAAACACAGGGACTGGTTTGACGAAAACAACACAGCTATCCAAATTCTTCTTGAGCAAAAACGCCGAGCGTACAAGGCCCTCCATGATGACCCAACGTCAACAGCAAAGACAGCTGCACTTAGGGGCATCCGCAGCAAGGTCCAAATACAACTGCGCCAGATGCAAGATTCCTGGTTGAATTCAAAAGCTGATGAAATACAGGGCTTTGCAGACAAGAAAGACATGAGAAACTTCTACCGTGGCCTGAGAGAAATCTATGGTGTCTCCACCTCAGGCACTTCCCCTCTCCTTTGTGCTGATGGTTCTACGCTCATTACAGACAAAGAGAAAATCTTGGAAAGATGGGCGGAACACTTTGAAAGTGTGCTCAATACACCTTCCATCATTAATGATGAGGCCATTGAAAGTCTCCCCCAGGTCCCAACGAACAATTCACTGGACGCCGTCCCAACTTTTGATGAGATACAGACAGCGATCCGCCAAATGTCCAATGGCAAAGTACCTGGCCCCGACATGATTCCTGCCGAAATCTACAAGGAGGGTGGACCAGCGCTGACGGATAAGCTATTGGGCTTATTCCAAATCATCTGGCAGACGTAAACTGTACCACAAGACCTCAAGGATGCCTCAATCATCCACCTGTACAAACACAAAGGTAACCGCCAGACATGTGACAATCACCGCGGAATTTCACTACTGTCCATTTCAGGCAAGATCTTGGCCCGAGCCCTTCTGAACCGCCTGAATGCACATCTGGAGCTAGGTCTCCTACCTGAAAGTCAATTCGGTTTCCGCAAAAAACGCGGAACCATCGATATGGTGTTTGCTGCTAGAAAGCTTCAAGAGAAATGCCAGGAACAAAATACAGTCCTATATACTACATTTATCGACTTGAATAAAGACTTTGACAGGGTCAATAGAGCTGGCTTGTGGAAAATCATGAAGAAATACGGATGCCCAGACAAGTTCACAAACATCATCCGTCAGCTGCATGATGGTATGATGGCCCGAGTACAGGACAACGGTCAATCATCTCCAGCATTCCCCGTCACAAACGGTGTAAAGCAGGGTTGTGTTCTTGCTCCCACACTCTTCAGTATTATGTATTCCGCAATGCTGTCTGATGCGTTCAAGGACTCCACCATGGGCTTGCCAATCCGGTTTCGTACTGATGGATCAGTATTTAACCTTAGGAGGCTTCAAGCTAAAACCAAGGTCAAACATACCACGATCAACGAGCTTCTGTTTGCAGACGATTGTGCCCTTAATGCTCCATCAGAAGCCGTCATGCAACACAGTGTTGATATCTTCTCAGAGGCCTGCAATAACTTTGGCCTCACAATCAACACAAAGAAGACTGAGGTGATGTATCAGCCAGCTCCCAGTAAGCCCTACGTTGAACCCAACATCATCATCAGTGGACAGCGTCTCAACCCGGTGGATAAATTTACTTACTTGGGCAGCACTCTCTCTAGATCTGTCGTCATGGATGATGAAATGAATGGCAGACTCGCAAAAGCTAGTGCCCTATTTGGCAGGCTCCGCAGCACTGTTTGGGACAGGAGAGGTATCAGTCGTGAAACAAAGCTCAAGGTCTATGGCGCAGCAGTCATCCCGACACTACTTTATGGATGTGAAACGTGGACTGTCTACCAGCGTCACGCCAAGAAACTGAATCATTTTCATACTACCTGCCTCAGGAAACTCCTCGACATCAGGTGGCAAGACAAAGTCCCCGACACCGAGGTCCTCGCTAGAGCGAACCTACCTAGTATCTTCACCACTCTGATGCAGTCTCAGCTCCGTTGGATGGAACACGTAGCCCGTATGGCAGACCACCGGCTCCCGAAACAAATATTCTTTGGAGAACTCACGATAGGCAAGTGCTCCCAAGGAGGCCAAAGAAAGCGTTACAAAGACTCACTGAAAGTGGCACTAAAGGCCTTCAGCATAAACAATACTCAATGGGTGCAGACAGCCCAGGACAGAGCCAGATGGAGAGCTGCTGTCAAGAAGGGGGCTAAATCCCATGAAGCTAAGAGAATAACCAAAGCTGAGACACGCAGGCTTGTCCGAATGAGCAACATTAGGTCATCGTCTGAAGCAACTATTCCATGCCCACTGTGTCATAGATTATTCCGAGCAAGGATCGGTCTAACAAGCCACCTAAGAGCTCACCGTAATCCCAACCCCCCCCCCCCCCCCTGAAAGAGCAACATTAGGTCATCGTCTGAAGCAACTATTCCATGCCCACTGTGTCATAGATTATTCCGAGCAAGGATCGGTCTAACAAGCCACCTAAGAGCTCACCGTAATCCCAACCCCCCCCCCCCGCCCGCCCCTAACCGGATGATTCGAGGGTCCTTGTGGACTTCGACGGACGAACAACTTTTTAGTCACTCTCTAATAGACTCAATTTGGAACACTTTGAGTGACTCTTTAGTTACTCTCTAATAGACTCATATGGGAAGACTTTAAGTGCCTCTTTAATCACTCTCTAATAGACTTATTTTGGAACACGTTAAGTGACTCTTTAGTCAATCTCTAATAGACTCATTTTGGAACACTTTAAGTGCCTCTTTAATCACTCTCTATTGACTCATTTTAGAACAATTTAAGTGCCTCTTTAGTCACTGTCTAATGACTCATTTTAGAAAACTTTAAGTGCCTCTTTATTCACTCTCTATTGACTCATTTTGGAACACTTTAAGTGTCTCATTAGTCACACTCTATGGACTCATTTTAGAAAACTTTAATTGACCATTTAGTCACTCTCTAATAGACCCAATTTTGAACACTTTAAGTGCCTCTTTAGTCACTTTCTCTGGACTCATTTTGTAACACTTTAAGTGACTCTTTAGTCAATCTCTATTGACTCATTTTGGAACACTTTAAGTGCCTCATAAGTCACTCTCTAATAGACTCATTTTGAAACACTTTTAGTGACTCTTTAGTCACTCTCTAATAGACTCAATTTGGAACACTTTAAGTGCCTCTTTAATCACTCTCTAATAAACTTATTTTGGAACACTTTAAGTGACTCTTTAGTCAATCTCTAATAGACTCATTTTGGAACACTTTAAGTGCCTCTTTAATCACTCTCTATTGACTCATTTTAGAACACTTTAAGTGCCTCTTTAGTCACTGTCTAATGACTCATTTTAGAACACTTTAAGTGCCTCTTTATTCACTCTCTATTGACTCATTTTAAATCCGTTTAAGTGCCTCTTTATTCACTCTCTATTGACTCATTTTGGAACACTTTAAGTGCCTCTTTATTCACTCTCTATTGACTCATTTTGGAACACTTTAAGTGCCTCTTTAGTCAACCTCTGTTGATTCATTTTGGAACACATTAATTGCCTCATTAGTCACTCTCTAATAGACTCATTTTGAAACACTTTAAGTGACTCTTTAGTCACTCTCTAAAAGATTCAATTTGGAACACTTTAAGTACCTCTTTAGTCACTCTCTAATAGACTCATTTTGGACCACTTTAAGTGCCTCTTTAGTCACTCTCTAATAGACTCATATGGGAACACTTTAAGTGCCTCTTTAATCACTCTTTAATAGTTTCAATTTAGAACACTTTAAGTGCCTCTTTAATAACTCTCTAATAGTTTCAATTTAGAACACTTTAAGTGCCTCTTTAGTCACTCTCTATGAGACTCACTTTGGAACACTTTAAGTGCCTCTTTAGTCATTATCTAATAGATTCTATTTGGGACACTTTAAGGGCCTCATTAGTCACTCTCTATTAGACTCATTTTAGAAAACTTTAAGTGACTGTTTAGTCACTCTCTAATAGACTCATTTTGGACCACTTTAAGTGCCTCTTTAGTCACTCTCTAATAGACTCATATGGGAACACTTTAAGTGCCTCTTTAATCACTCTTTAATAGTTTCAATTTAGAACACTTTAAGTGCCTCTTTAATAACTCTCTAATAGTTTCAATTTAGAACACTTTAAGTGCCTCTTTAGTCACTCTCTATGAGACTCACTTTGGAACACTTTAAGTGCCTCTTTAGTCATTATCTAATAGATTCTATTTGGGACACTTTAAGGGCCTCATTAGTCACTCTCTATTAGACTCATTTTAGAAAACTTTAAGTGACTGTTTAGTCACTCTCTAATAGACTCATTTTGGACCACTTTAAGTGCCTCTTTAGTCACTCTCTAATAGACTCATATGGGAACACTTTAAGTGCCTCTTTAATCACTCTCTAATAGTTTCAATTTAGAACACTTTAAGTGCCTCTTTAATAACTCTCTAATAGTTTCAATTTAGAACATTTTAAGTGCCTCTTTAGTCACTCTCTATGAGACTCACTTTGGAACACTTTAAGTGCCTCTTTAGTCATTATCTAATAGACTCTATTTGGGACACTTTAAGGGCCTCATTAGTCACTCTCTATTAGACTCATTTTTGAACACTTTAAGTGCCTCTTTCATCACTCTCTAATAGACTTTTTTTGGAACACATTAAGTGACTTTTTAGTCAATCTCTAATAGACTCATTTTGGAACACTTTAAGTGCCTCTTTAATCACTATCTATGAGTCTATGAGACTCATTTTGGAACACTTTAAGTGATTGTTTAGTCACTCTCTAATAGACTCATTTTGGTACACTTTAAATGACTCTTTAGTCACACTCTATGAGACTCACATTGGAACACTTTAAGTGTCTCTTTAGTCACTCTCTAAAAGACTCTATTTGGAACACTTTAAGTGCCTCTTTAGTCACTCTCTAATAGACTCAATTTGGAACACTTTAAGTGCCCCTTTAGTCACTCTCTTTGAGACTCATTTTGGAACACTTTAAGTGCCTCTTTAATCACTCTCTAATAGACTCAATTTGGAACAATTTAAGTGCCTCTTTAGTCACTCTCTAATAGACTCAATTTGGAACACTTTAAGTGCCCCTTTAGTCACTCTCTTTGAGATTCATTTTGGAACACTTTAAGTGCCTCTTTAATCACTCTCTAATAGACTCAATTTGGAACACTTTTAGTGCCTCTTTAATTACTCTCTATTAGACTTTTTTGGAACACTTTAAGTGCCTCTTTAATCACTCTCTATTGACTCATTTTGGAACACATTAAGTGCCTCTTTAGTCACTGTCTAATGACTCATTTTAGAACAATTTAAGTGCCTCTTTAATCACTCTCTAATAGACTTATTTTGGAACACTTTAAGTGACTCTTTAGTCAATCTCTAATAGACTCATTTTGGAACACTTTAAATGCCTCTTTAATGACTCTCTAATAGACTTATTTTGGAACACTTTAAGTGCCTCTTTAGTCACTCTCTATTGACTCATTTTGGAACACTTTAAGTGCCTCTTTAGTCATTCTCTATGAGACTCATTTTGGAACACTTTAAGTGCGTCTTCGGTCACTCTCTAATAGACTCATATGGGAACACTTTAAGTGACTCTTTAGTCAATCTCTAATAGTTTCATTTTGGAACACTTTAAGTGCCTCTTTAATCGCTCTCTAATGACTCATTTTGGAACACTTAAGTGTCTCATTAGTCACCCTCTGTGGACTCATTTTAGAACACTTTAAGTGACTCTTTAGTCACTCTCTAAAAGACTCAATTTGGTACACTTTAAGTGCCTCTTTAGTCACTCTCTTAGAGACTTATTTAGGAACACTTTAAATGCCTCTTTAATCACTCTCTAATAGACTTATATGGAAACACTTTAAGTGCCTCTTTAATCACTTGCTAATATACTTATTTCGGAACACTTTATGTGACTCTTTAGACAATCTCTAATAGACTTAATTTGGAACAATTTAAGTGCCTCTTTAGTCACGCTCTAATAGACTCTATTTGGAACACTTTAAGTGCCTCTTTAGTCACTCTCTAATAGATTCAATTTGGAACACTTTAAGTGCCTCATTAGTCACTCTCTATGATACTCATTTTGGAACACTTTAAGTGCCTCTTTAGTCACTCTCTAATAGACTCAATTTGGAACACTTTAAGTGCCTCTTTAATCACTCTCTAATAGACTTTTTTTTTTGAACACTTTAAGTGCCTCTTTAGTCACTGTCTAATGACTCATTTTAGAACACTTTAAGTGCCTCTTTAGTCACACTGTATGAGACTCACTTTGGAACACTTTAAGAGTTTCATTAGTCACTCTATGTGGACTCATTTTAGAACACTTCAAGTTACTCTTTAGTCACTCTTAAATAGTTTCAATTTAGAACACTTTAAGTGCCTCTTTAGTCACTCTCTATGAGACTCACTATTTGGAACACTTTATGTGCCTCTTTAGTCACTCTCTATTGACTCATTTTGTAACACTTTAAGTGCTTCATTAGTCACTCTCTAATAGTCTCATTTTGAAATACTTTAAGTGACCCTTTAGACAATCTCTAATAGACTCAATTTGGAACACTTTAAGTGCCTCTTTAGTCACTTTCTATAAGACTCATTTTGGAACACTTTAAGTGCCTCTTTGGTCACTCTTTAATAGACTCATATGGGAACACTTTAAGTGCCTCTTTAGTCAATCTCTAATAGACTCATTTTGGAACACTTTAAGTGCCTCTTTAATCACTCTCTATTGACTCAATTTAGAACACTTTAAGTGCCTCTCTAGTCACTGTCTATTGACTCATTTTAGAACACTTTAAGTGCCTCTTTATTCCCTCTTTATTGACTCACTTTGGAACACTTTAAGTGTCTCTTTAGTCACTCTCTATGGACTCATTTTGGAACACTTTAAGTGACTTTTTATTCACTCTCTAATAGACTCAATTCGGAAAACTTTAAGTGCCTCTTTAATCACTCTCTAATAGACTTATTTTGGAACACTTTAAGTGACTCTTTAGTCAATCTCTAATAGACTCATTTTGGAACATTTTAAGTGCCTCTTTAATCACTCTCTATTGACTCATTTTAGAACACTTTAAGTGCCTCTTTAGTCACTGTCTAATGACTCATTTTAGAACACTTTAAGTGCCTCTTTATTCACTCTCTATTGACTCATTTTAAATCCGTTTAAGTGCCTCTTTATTCACTCTCTATTGACTCATTTTGGAACACTTTAAGTGCCTCTTTATTCACTCTCTATTGACTCATTTTGGAACACTTTATGTGCCTCTTTAGTCAACCTCTGTTGATTCATTTTGGAACACATTAATTGCCTCATTAGTCACTCTCTAATAGACTCATTTTGAAACACTTTAAGTGACTCTTTAGTCACTCTCTAATAGACTCATATGGGAACACTTTAAGTGCCTCTTTAATCACTCTCTAATAGACTCAATTTGGAACACTTTAAGTGCCCCTTTAGTCACTATCTATGAGACTCATTTTGGAACACTTTAAGTGCCTATTTAGTCACTCTCTAATAGACTCAATTCGGAACACTTTAAGTGCCTATTTAATGACTCTCTAATAGACTTATTTTGGAACACTGTAAGTGACTCTTTAGTCAATCTCTAATAGACTCATTTTGGAACACTTTAAGTGCCTCTTTAATCACTCTCTATTGACTCATTTTAGAAAACTTTAAGTGCCTCTTTAGTCACTGTCTAATGACTCATTTTTAAAAGCCTTTAAGTGCCTCTTTAGTCACTCTCTATGAGACTTATTTTAGAACACTTTAAGTGTTTCATTAGTCACTCTCTGTGGACTCATTTTAGAACACATTAAGTTACTCTTTAGTCACTCTCTAATAGTTTCAATTTAGAACACTTTAAGTGCCTCTTTAGTCACTCTCTATGAGACTCACTTTTGAACACTTTAAGTGCCTCTTTAGTCATTCTCTAATAGACTCTATTTGGGACACTTTAAGGGCCTCATTAGTCACTCTCTATTAAACTTATTTTAGAACACTTTAAGTGACTGTTTAGTCACTCTCTAATAGACTCATTTTGGAACACTTTAAATGACTCTTTAGTCACTCTCTATGGACTTATTTTGGAACACTTTAAGTGACTTTTTAGTCACTCTCTAAAAGACTCAATTTGGAACACTTTAAGTGCCTCTTTAATCACTCTCAAATAGACTCATATGGGAACACTTTAAGTGCCTCTATAATCACTCGCTAATAGACTTATTTCAGAACACTTTATGTGACTCTTTAGACAATCTCTAATAGACTCATTTTGGAACACTTTAAATGCCTCTTTAATGACTCTCTAATAGACTTATTTTGGAACACTTTAAGTGCCTCTTTAATCACTCTCTATTGACTCATTTTGGAACACTTTAAGTGTCTCATTAGTCACCCTCTGTGGACTCATTTTAGAACACTTTAAGTGACTCTTTAGTCACTCTCTAATTAACTCAATTTGGAACACTTTAAGTGCCTCTTTAGTCACGCTCTATGAGACTCACTTTGGAACACTTTAAGTGTCTCTTTAGTCACTCTCTAAAAGACTCATTTTGGAACACTTTAAATGACTCTTTAGTCACTCTCTATGGACTCATTTTGGAACACTTTAAGTGACTTTTTATTCACTCTCTAAAAGACTCAATTTGGAACACTTTAAGTGCCTCTTTAATCACTCGCTAATAGACTTATTTTGGAACACTTTATGTGACTCTTTAGTCACTCTCTAATAGACTCAATTTGGAACACTTTAAGTGCCTCTTTAGTCACTCTCTATTAGACTCATTTTGGAACACTTTAAATGCCTCTTTAATGACTCTCTAATAGACTTATTTTGGAACACTTTATGTGCCTCTTTAGTCACTGTCTATTGACTCATTTTGTAACACTTTAAGTGCTTCATTAGTCACTCTCTAATAGTCTCATTTTGAAATACTTTAAGTGACCCTTTAGACAATCTCTAATAGACTCAATTTGGAACACTTTAAGTGCCTCTTTAGTCACTTTCTATAAGACTCATTTTGGAACACTTTAAGTGCCTCTTTGGTCACTCTTTAATAGACTCATATGGGAACACTTTAAGTGCCTCTTTAGTCAATCTCTAATAGACTCATTTTGGAACACTTTAAGTGCCTCTTTAATCACTCTCTATTGACTCAATTTAGAACACTTTAAGTGCCTCTCTAGTCACTGTCTATTGACTCATTTTAGAACACTTTAAGTGCCTCTTTATTCCCTCTTTATTGACTCACTTTGGAACACTTTAAGTGTCTCTTTAGTCACTCTCTAATAGACTATATTTTGAACACTTTAAGTGCCTCTTTAGTAACTCTCTAATAGACTCAATTTGGAACACTTTAAGTGCCCCTTTAGTCACTCTATAAGACTCATTTTGGAACACTTTAAGTGCCTATTTAGTCACTCTCTAATAGACTCAATTCGGAAAACTTTAAGTGCCTCTTTAATCACTCTCTAATAGACTTATTTTGGAACACTTTAAGTGACTCTTTAGTCAATCTCTAATAGACTCATTTTGGAACATTTTAAGTGCCTCTTTAATCACTTTCTATTGACTCATTTTAGAACACTTTAAGTGCCTCTTTAGTCACTGTCTAATGACTCATTATAGAACACTTTAAGTGCCTCTTTATTCACTCTCTATTGACTCATTTTAAATCCGTTTAAGTGCCTCTTTAGTCACTCTCTATGAGACTAATTTTAGAACACTTTAAGTGTTTCATTAGTCACTCTCTGTGGACTCATTTTAGAACACATTAAGTTAGTCTTTAGTCACTCTCTAATAGTTTCAATTTAGAACACTTTAATTGCCTCTTTAGTCACTCTCTATGAGACTCACTTTTGAACACTTTAAGTGCCTCTTTAGTCTTTCTCTAATAGACTCTATTTGGGACACTTTAAGGGCCTCTTTAGTCACTCTCTATTAGGCTTATTTTAGAACACTTTAAGTGACTGTTTAGTCACTCTCTAATAGACTCATTTTGGAACATTTTAAATGACTCTTTAGTCACTCTCTATGGACTTATTTTGGAACACTTTAAGTGACTTTTTAGTCACTCTCTAAAAGACTCAATTTGGAACACTTTAAGTGCCTCTTTAGTCACTCTCTTAGAGACTTATTTAGGAACACTTTAAATGCCTCTTTAATCACTCTCTAATAGACTTATATGGGAACACTTTAAGTGCCTCTTTAATCACATGCTAATAGACTTATTTCGGAACACTTTATGTGACTCTTTAGACAATCTCTAATAGACTTAATTTGGAACAATTTAAGTGCCTCTTTAGTCACGCTCTAATAGACTCTATTTGGAACACTTTAAGTGCCTCTTTAGTCACTCTCTAATAGATTCAATTTGGAACACTTTAAGTGCCTCATTAGTCACTCTCTATGATACTCATTTTGGAACACTTTAAGTGCCTCTTTAGTCACTCTCTAATAGACTCAATTTGGAACACTTTAAGTGCCTCTTTAATCACTCTCTAATAAACTTATTTTGGAACACTTTAAGTGACTCTTTAGTCAATCTCTAATAGACTCATTTTGGTCTCTTTAGTCACTCTCTAATAGACTCAATTTGGAACACTTTAAGTGCCTCTTTAATCACTCTCTAATAAACTTATTTTGGAACACTTTAAGTGACTCTTTAGTCAATCTCTAATAGACTCATTTTGGAACACTTTAAGTGCCTCTTTAGTCACTCTCTATGGACTCATTTTGGAACACTTTAAGTGACTCTTTAGTCACAGTCTATTGACTTATTTTGGAACACTTTAAATGCCTCTTTAATCACTCTCTATTGCCTCAATTTAGAACAATTTAAGTGCCTCTTTAGTCACTGTCTATTGACTCATTTTAGAACACATTAAGTGCCTCTTTATTCACTCTCTTTTGACTCATTTTAAAACACTTTAAGTGCCTCTTTATTCACTCTGTATTGACTCATTTTGGAACACTTTAAGTGCCTCTTTAGTCAACCTCTGTTGATTCATTTTGGAACACATTAATTGCCTCATTAGTCACTCTCTAATAGACTCATTTTGAAACACTTTAAGTGACTCTTTAGTCACTCTCTAAAAGATTCAATTTGGAACACTTTAAGTACCTCTTTAGTCACTCTCTAATAGACTCATTTTGGACCACTTTAAGTGCCTCTTTAGTCTTCATTTTGAAACACTTTAAGTGACTCTTTAGTCACTCTCTAAAAGATTCAATTTGGAACACTTTAAGTACCTCTTTAGTCACTCTCTAATAGACTCATTTTGGACCACTTTAAGTGCCTCTTTAGTCGCTCTCTAATAGACTCATATGGGAACACTTTAAGTGCCTCTTTAATCACTCTCTAATAGTTTCAATTTAGAACACTTTAAGTGCCTCTTTAATCACTCTCTAATAGTTTCAATTTAGAACACTTTAAGTGCCTCTTTAGTCACTCTCTATGAGACTCACTTTGGAACACTTTAAGTGCCTCTTTAGTCATTATCTAATAGACTCTATTTGGGACACTTTAAGGGCCTCATTAGTCACTCTCTATTAGACTCATTTTAGAACACTTTAAGTGCCTCTTTAATCACTCTCTAATAGACTTATTTTGGAACACATTAAGTGACTTTTTAGTCAATCTCTAATAGACTCATTATGGAACACTTTAAGTGCCTCTTTAATCACTATCTATGAGTCTATGAGACTCATTTTGGAAAACTTTAAGTGATTGTTTAGTCACTCTCTAATAGACTCATTTTGGTACACTTTAAATGACTCTTTAGTAACGCTCTATGAGACTCACTTTGGAACACTTTAAGTGTCCCTTTAGTCACTCTCTAAAAGACTCTATTTGGAACACTTTAAGTGCCTCTTTAGTCACTCTCTAATAGACTCAATTTGGAACACTTTAAGTGCCCCTTTAGTCACTCTCTTTGAGACTCATTTTGGAACACTTTAAGTGCCTCTTTAATCACTCTCTAATAGACTCAATTTGGAACACTTTAAGTGCCTCTTTATTCACTCTCTAATGGACTCAATTTGGAACACTTTAAGTGCCCCTTTAGTCACTCTCTTTGAGACTCATTTTGGAACACTTTAAGTGCCTCTTTAATCACTCTCTAATAGACTCAATTTGGAACACTTTAAGTGCCTCTTTAATCACTCTCTAATAGACTTTTTTGGAACACTTTAAGTGCCTCTTTAATCACTCTCTATTGACTCATTTTGGAACACATTAAGTGCCTCTTTAGTCACTGTCTAATGACTCATTTTAGAACACTTTAAGTGCCTCTTTAATCACTCTCTAATAGACTTATTTTGGAACACTTTAAGTGACTCTTTAGTCAATCTCTAATAGACTCATTTTGGAACACATTAAATGCCTCATTAATGACTCTCTAATAGACTTATTTTGGAACACTTTAAGTGCCTCTTTAGTCGCTCTCTATTGACTCATTTTGGAACACTTTAAATGCCTCTTAAGTCTTTCTCTAATAGACTCTATTTGGGACACTGTAAGTGCCTCTTTAGTCACTCTCTATAAGACTCATTTTGGAACACTTTAAGTGCGTCTTCGGTCACTCTCTAATAGACTCATATGGGAACACTTTAAGTTACTCTTTAGTCAATCTCTAATAGACTCATTTTGGAACACTTTAAGTGCCTCTTTAATCACTCTCTATTGACTCATTTTGGAACACTTTAAGTGTCTCATTAGTCACCCTCTGTGGACTCATTTTAGAACACTTTAAGTGACTCTTTGGTCACTCTCTAATTAACTCAATTTGGAACACTTTAAATGCCTCTTTAGTCACGCTCTATGAGACTCACTTTGGAACACTTTAAGTGTCTCTTTAGTCACTCTCTAAAAGACTCATTTTGGAACACTTTAAATGACTCTTTAGTCACTCTCTATGGACTCATTTTGGAACACTTTAAGTGACTTTTTATTCACTCTCTAAAAGACTCAATTTGGAACACTTTAAGTGCCTCTTTAATCACTCGCTAATAGACTTATTTTGGAACACTTTATGTGACTCTTTAGTCACTCTCTAATAGACTCAATTTGGAACACTTTAAGTGCCTCTTTAGTCACTCTCTATTAGACTCATTTTGGAACACTTTAAATGCCTCTTTAATGACTCTCTAATAGACTTATTTTGGAACACTTTAAGTGCCTCTTTAGTCACTCTCTATTGACTCATTTTGGAACACTTTAAGTGCTTCATTAGTCACTCTCTAATAGACTCATTTTGAAATACTTTAAGTGACCCTTTAGACAATCTCTAATAGACTCAATTTGGAACACTTTAAGTTCCTCTTTAGTCACTCTCTATGAGACTCACTTTTGAACACTTTAAGTGCCTCTTTAGTCATTCTCTAATAGACTCTATTTGGGACACTTTCAGGGCCTCATTAGTCACTCTCTATTAGACTTATTTTAGAACACTTTAAGTGACTGTTTAGTCACTCTCTAATAGACTCATTTTGGAACACTTTAAATGACTCTTTAGTCACTCTCTATGGACTTATTTTGGAACACTTTAAGTGACTTTTTAGTCACTCTCTAAAAGACTCGATTTGGAACACTTTATGTGCCTCTTTAGTCACTCTCTTAGAGACTTATTTAGGAACACTTTAAGTGCCTCTTTAATCACTCTCTAATAGACTCATATGGGAACACTTTAAGTGCCTCTTTAATCACTTGCTAATAGACTTATTTCGGAACACTTTATGTGACTCTTTAGACAATCTCTAATAGACTTAATTTGGAACAATTTAAGTGTCTCTTTAGTCACGCTCTAATAGACTCTATTTGGAACACTTTAAGTGCCTCTTTAGTCACTCTCTAATAGACTCAATTTGGAACACTTTAAGTGCCCCTTTAGTCACTCTCTATGAGACTCATTTTGGAACACTTTAAGTGCCTCTTTAGTCACCCTCTAATAGACTAAATTTGGAACACTTTAAGTGCCTCTTTAATCACTCTCTAATAGACTTTTTTTTTTGGAACACTTTAAATGACTCTTTAGTCAATCTCTAATAGACTCATTTCGGAACACTTTTAGTGCCTCTTTAATCACTCTCTATTGACTCATTTTACAACACTTTAAGTGCCTCTTTAGTCACTGTCTAATGACTCATTTTAGAACACTTTAAGTGCCTCTTTAGTCACTCTCTATTGACTCATTTTAAAACAATTTAAGTGCCTCTTTAGTCACACTCTATGAGAGTCACTTTGGAACACTTTAAGTGTTTCATTAGTCACTCTCTGTGGACTCATTTTAGAACACTTTAAGTTACTCTTTAGTCACTCTTAAATAGTTTCAATTTAGAACACTTTAAGTGCCTCTTTAGTCACTCTCTATGAGACTCACTTTGGAACACTTTAATTGCCTCTTTAGTCACTCTCTAATAGACTCTATTTGGAACACTTTAAGTGCCTCATTATTCACTCTCAATTAGACTCACTTTAGAACACTTTAAGTGACTGTTTAGTCATTCTCTAATAGACTCATTTCGGAACACTTTTAGTGCCTCTTTAATCTCTCTCTATTGACTCATTTTACAACACTTTAAGTGCCTCTTTAGTCACTGTCTAATGATTCATTTTAGAACATTTTAAGTGCCTCTTTAGTCACTCTCTATTGACTCATTTTAAAACACTTTAAGTGCCTCTTTCGTCACACTCTATGAGACTCACTTTGGAACACTTTAATTGTTTCATTAGTCACTCTCTGTGGACTCATTTTAGAACACTTTAAGTTACTCTTTAGTCACTCTTAAATAGTTTCAATTTAGAACACTTTAAGTGCCTCTTTAGTCACTCTCTATGAGACTCACTTTGGAACACTTTAAGTGCCTCTTTAGTAACTCTCTAATAGACTCAATTTGGAACACTTTAAGTGCCCCTTTAGTCACTCTCTATAAGACTCATTTTGGAACACTTTAAGTGCCTATTTAGTCACTCTCTAATAGACTCAATTCGGAAAACTTTAAGTGCCTCTTTAATCACTCTCTAATAGACTTATTTTGGAACACTTTAAGTGACTCTTTAGTCAATCTCTAATAGACTCATTTTGGAACATTTTAAGTGCCTCTTTAATCACTCTCTATTGACTCATTTTAGAACACTTTAAGTGCCTCTTTAGTCACTGTCTAATGACTCATTTTAGAACACTTTAAGTGACTCTTTATTCACTCTCTATTGACTCATTTTAAAACCCTTTAAATGCCTCTTTAGTCACTCTCTATGAGACTCATTTTAGAACACTTGAAGTGTTTCATTAGTCACTCTCTGTTGACTCATTTTAGAACACATTAACTCACTCTTTAGTCACTCTCTAATAGTTTCAATTAAGAACACTTTAAGTGCCTCTTTAGTCAATCTCTATTGGCTCATTTTGGAACACTTTAAGTGACTTTTTAGTCACTCTCTAAAAGACTCAATTTGGAACACTTTAAGTGCCTCTTTAATCACTCTCTAATAAACTCATATGGGAACACTTTAAGTGCCTCTTTAATCACTCGCTAATAGACTTATTTCGAAACACTTTATGTGACTCTTTAGACAATCTCTAATAGACTCAATTTGGAACACTTTAAGTGCCTCTTTAGTCACTCTCTATGAGACTCATTTTGGAACACTTTAAGTGCCTCTTCGGTCACTCTCTAATAGACTCATATGGGAACACTTTAAGTAACTCTTTAGTCAATCTCTAATAGACTCATTTTGGAACACTTTAAGTGCCTCTTTAATCACTCTCTATTGACTCATTTTGGAAATTTAAGTGTCTAATTAGTCACTCTCTGTGGACTCATTTTAAAACACTTTAAGTGACTCTTTAGTCACTCTCTAATAAACTCAATTTGGAACACTTTAAGTGCCTCTTTAGTCACGCTCTATGAGACTCACTTTGGAACACTTTAAGTGTCTCTTTAGTTACTCTCTAATAGACTCTATTTGGAACACTTTAAGTGCCTCATTAGTCACTCTCTAATAGACTCAATTTGGAACACTTTAAGTGCCATTTTAGTCACTCTCTATGAGACTCATTTTGAAACACTTTAAGTGCCTCTTTAGTCACTCTCTAATAGACTCAATTTGGAACACTTTAAGTGCCTCTTTAATCATTCTCTAATAGACTTTTTTTTTTTGGAACACTTTAAGTGACTCTTTAGTCAATCTCTAATAGACTCATTTCGAAACACTTTTAGTTCCTCTTTAATCACTCTCTATTGACTCATTTTAGAACACTTTAAGTGCCTCTT
Source organism: Lymnaea stagnalis (assembly GCA_964033795.1). NCBI lineage: Eukaryota > Metazoa > Mollusca > Gastropoda > Lymnaeidae > Lymnaea > Lymnaea stagnalis. The sequence goes on along the minus strand of CAXITT010000252.1, from coordinate 811,170 downwards.
TAGTCACTGTCTAATGACTCATTTTAGAACACTTTAAGTGCCTCTTTAGTCACTCTTTATTGACTCATTTTAAAACACTTTAAGTGCCTCTTTAGTCACACTCTATGAGACTCACTTTGGAACACTTTAAGTTTTTCATTAGTCACTCTCTGTGGACTCATTTTAGAACACTTTAAGTTACTCTTTAGTCACTCTCTAATAGTTTCAATTTAGAACACTTTAAGTGCCTCTTTAGTCAATCTCTATGAGACTCACTTTGGAACACTTTAAGTGCCTCTTTAGCCACTCTCTAATAGACTCTAATTGGGACACTTTAAGTGCCTCATTAGTCACTCTCTATTAGACTCATTTTAGAACACTTTAAGTGACTGTTTAGTCACTCTCTATGAGACTCATTTTGGAACACTTTAAATGACTCTTTAGTCACTCTCTTTGGACTCATTTTGAAACTTTAAGTGCCTCTTTTGTCACTCTCTATGAGACTCATTTTGGAACAATTTAAGTGCCTCTTTAATCACTCTCTAATAGACATATTTTGGAACACTTTAAGTGACTCTTTATTCAATCTCTAATAGACTCATTTTGGAACACTTTAAGTGCCTCTTTAATCACTCTCTAATAGACTCAATTTGGAACACTTTAAGTGCTTCTTTAATAACTCTCTAATAGACTTATTTTGGAACACTTTAAGTGACTCTTTAGTCACTCTCTATTGACTCATTTTGGAACACTTTAAGTGACTCTTTAGTCAATCTCTAAAAGACTCACTTTGGAACACTTTAAGTTCCTCTTTAATCACTCTTTATTGACTCATTTTAGAACACTTTAAGTGCCTCTTTAGTCACTGTCTAATGACTCATTTTAGAACACTTTAAGTGCCTCTTTAGTCACTCTCTATGAGACTCATTTTGGAACACTTTAAGTGCCTCTTTGGTCACTCTCTAATAGACTCATATGGGAACACTTTAAGTGCCTCTTTAATCACTCTCAAAAAGACTTATTTTGGAACACTTTAAGTGTCTCTTTAGTCAATCTCTAAAAGACTCATTTTGGAACATTTTAAGTGCCTCTTTAATCACTCTCTATTGACTTATTTTAGAACACTTTAAGTGCCTCTTTATTCACTCACTATTGACTCATTTTGGAACACTTTAAGTGCCTCTTTATTCACTCTCTATTGACTCATTTTGGAACATTTTAAGTGTCTCATTAGTCACTCTCTGTGGATTCATTTTAGAACACTTTAAGTGACTCTTTAGTCACTCTCTAATAAACTAAATTCGGAACACTTTAAGTGCCTCTTTAGTCACTCTCTATGAGACTCATTTTGGAACAATTTAAGTGCTTCTTTAGTCACTCTCTATGAGACTCATTTTGGAACACTTTAAGTGCCTCATTAGTCACTCTCTAATAGACTCATATGGGAACACTTTAAGTGCCTCTTTAATCACTTTCTAATAGACTTATTTTGGAACACTTTAAGTGACTCTTTAGTCAATCTCTAATAGACTCATTTTGGAACAATTTTAGTGCCTCTTTAACCACTCTCTATGAGACTCACTTTGGAACACTTTAAGTGCCTCTTTAGTCACTCTCTAATAGACTCTATTTGGAACACTTTGAGTGCCTCTTTAGTCAATGTCTATTGACTCATTTTGGAACACTTTAAGTGCCTCATTAGTCAATCTCTAATAGTCTCATTTTGAAACACTTTAAGTGACTCTTTAGTTAATCTCAAATAGACTCATATGGGAACACTTTAAGTGCCTCTTTAGTCACTCTCTATGAGACTCATTTTGGAACACTTTAAATGCCTATTTGGTCACTCTCTAATAGACTCATATGGGAACACTTTAAGTGCCTCTTTAATCACTCTCTAATAGACTTATTTTGGAACACTTTAAGTGCCTCATTAGTCACTCTCTAATACACTCATTTTGAAACACTTTAAGTGACTCTTTAGTCACTCTCTAATAGACTCAATTTGGAACATTTTAAGTGACTCTTTAGTCAATCTCTAATAGACTCATTTCGGAACACTTTTAGTGCCTCTTTAATCACTCTCTATTGACTCATTTTAGAACACTTTAAGTGCCTCTTTAGTCACTCTCTATTGACTCATTTTAAAACACTTTAAGTGCCTCTTTAGTCACTCTCTATGAGACTCATTTTGGAACACTTTAAGTGCCTCTTTGGTAACTCTCTAATAGACTCATATGGGAACACTTTAAGTGCCTCTTTAATCACTCTCAAATAGACTTATTTTGGAACACTTTAAGTGTCTCTTTAGTCAATCTCTAAAAGACTCATTTTGGAACACTTTAAGTGCCTCTTTAATCACTCTCTATTGACTTATTTTAGAACACTTTAAGTGCCTCTTTATTCACTCACTATTGACTCATTTTGGAACATTTTAAGTGTCTCATTAGTCACTCTCTGTGGATTCATTTTAGAACACTTTAAGTGACTCTTTAGTCACCCTCTAATAAACTAAATTCGGAACACTTTAAGTGCCTCTTTAGTGATTCTCTAATAGACTCAATTTGGAACACTTTAAGTGCCTCTTTAGTCACTCTCTATGAGACTCATTTTGGAACACTTTAAGTGCCTCATTAGTCACTCTCTAATAGACTCATATGGGAACACTTTAAGTGCCTCTTTAATCACTTTCTAATAGACTTATTTTGGAACACTTTAAGTGACTCTTTAGTCAATCTCTAATAGACTCATTTTGGAACAATTTTAGTGCCTCTTTAATCACTCTCTATGAGACTCACTTTGGAACACTTTAAGTTCCTCTTTAGTCACTCTCTAATAGACTCTATTTGGGACACTTTAAGTGCCTCATTAGTCACTCTCTAATAGGCTCATTTTAAAACACATTAAGTGACTATTTAGTCACTCTCTAATAGACTCAATTTGGAACACTTTAAGTGCCTCTTTAGTCACTTTCTATTAGACTCATTTTGGAACACTTTATATGACTCCTTAGTCACTCTCTAAAAGACTCAATTTGGAAAATTTAAGTGCCTCTTTAGTCACTCTCTAATAGACTCATTTTGGAACACTTTAAATGCCTCTTTAGTCACTCTCTAATAGACTCAATTTGGAAATCTTTAAGTGCCTCTTTAGTCACTCTCTATTGACTCATTTTAAAACACTTTAAGTGCCTCTTTAGTCACTCTCTATGAGACTCATTTTGGAACACTTTAAGTGCCTCTTTGGTCACTCTCTAATAGACTCATATGGGAACACTTTAAGTGCCTCTTTAATCACTATCTAATAGACTTATTTTGGAACACTTTAAGTGACTCTTTAGTCAATCTCTAAAAGACTCATTTTGGAACACTTTAAGTGCCTCTTTAATCACTCTCTATTGACTTATTTTAGAACACTTTAAGTGCTCTTTATTCACTCACTATTGACTAATTTTGGAACACTTTAAGTGCCTCTTTATTCACTCTATTGACTCATTTTGGAACATTTTATGTGTCTCATTAGTCACTCTCTGTGGATCCATTTTAGAACACTTTAAGTAACTCTTTAGTCACTCTCTAATAAACTCAATTCGGAACACTTTAAGTGCCTCTTTAGTGATTCTCTAATAGACTCAATTTGGAACACTTTAAGGGCCTCATTAGTCACTCTCTATTAGACTTATTTTAGAACACTTTAAGTGCCTCATTAGTCACTCTCTAATAGACTCATATGGGAACACTTTAAGTGCCTCTTTAATCACTTTCTAATAGACTTATTTTGGAACACTTTAAGTGACTCTTTAGTCAATCTCTAATAGACTCATTTTGGAACAATTTTAGTGCCTCTTTAATCACTCTCTATGAGACTCACTTTGGAACACTTTAAGTGCCTCTTTAGTCACTCTCTAATAGACTCTATTTGGGACAATTTAAGTGCCTCATTAGTCACTCTCTAATAGGCTCATTTTAAAACACATTAAGTGACTATTTAGTCACTCTCTAATAGACTCAATTTGGAACACTTTAATTGCCTCTTTAGTCACTCTCTATTAGACTCATTTTGGAACACTTTATATGACTCCTTAGTCACTCTCTAAAAGACTCAATTAGGAACAATTTAAGTGCCTCTTTAGTCACTCTCTAATAGACTCATTTTGGAACACTTTAAATGCCTCTTTAGTCACTCTCTAATAGACTCTTTTTGGGACACTTTAAGTGCCTCATTAGTCACTCTCTAATAGGCTCATTTTAGAACACTTTAAGTGACTGTTTAGTCACTCTCTAATAGACTCAATTTGAAAATCTTTAAGTGCCTCTTTAGTCACTCTCTATTAGACTCATTTTGGAACACTTTATATGACTCCTTAGTCACTCTCTAAAAGACTCAATTTGGAACACTTTAAGTGCCTCTTTAGTCACTCTCTATGAGACTTATTTAGGAACACTTTAAGTGCCTCTTTAATCACGCTCTAATAGACTCATATGGGAACACTTTAAGTGCCTCTTTAATAACTCGCTAATGGACTTATTTGGGAACACTTTATGTGACTCTTTAGTCACTCTCTAATAGACTCAATTTGGAACACTTTAAGTGCCTCTTTAGCCACTCTCTATTAGACTCATTTTGGAACACTTTAAATGCCTCTTTAATGACTCTCTAATAGATCTATTTTGGAACACTTTAAGTGCCTCTTTAGTCACTCTCTATTGACTTATTTTGGAACACTTTGAGTGCCTCTTTAGTCAATCTCTATTGACTCATTTTGGAACACTTTAAGTGCCTCATTAGTCACTCTCTAATAGACTCATTTTGAAACACTTTAAGTGACTCTTTAGTTAATCTCAAATAGACTCATATTGGAACACTTTAAGTGCCTCTTTAGTCACTCTCTATGAGACTCACTTTGGAACACTTTAAATGCCTATTTGGTCACTCTCTAATAGACTCATATGGGAACACTTTAAGTGCCTCTTTAATCACTCTCTAATAGACTTATTTTGGAACACTTTAAGTGCCTCATTAGTCACTTTCTAATAGACTCATTTTGAAACACTTTAAGTGATTCTTTAGTCACTCTCTAATAGACTCAATTTGGAACACTTTAAGTGACTCTTTAGTCAATCTCTAATAGACTCTTTTCGGAACACTTTTAGTGCCTCTTTAATCACTCTTTATTGACTCATTTTAGAACACTTTAAGTGCCTCTTTAGTCACTGTCTAATGACTCATTTTAGAACACTTTAAGTTCCTCTTTAGTCACTCTCTATTGACTCATTTTAAAACACTTTAAGTGCCTCTTTAGTCACTCTCTATGAGACTCATTTTGGAACACTTTAAGTGCCTCTTTGGTCACTCTCTAATAGACTCATATGGGAACACTTTAAGTGCCTCTTTAATCACTCTCTAATAGACTTATTTTGGAACACTTTAAGTGACTCTTTAGTCAATCTCCAATAGACTCATTTTGGAACACTTTAAGTGCCTCTTTAATCACCCTCTATTGACTTATTTTAGAACACTTTAAGTGCTTCTTTATTAACTCACTATTGACTCATTTTGGAACACTTTAAGTGCCTCTTTATTCACTCTCTATTGACTCATTTTGGAACATTTTAAGTGTCTCATTAGTCACTCTCTGTGGATTCATTTTAGAACACTTTAAGTGACTCTTTAGTCACTCTCTAATAAACTCAATTTGGAACACTTTAAGTGCTTCTTTAGTCACTCTCTATGGACTCATTTTTGAGCACTTTAAGTGACTGTTTAGTCACTCTCTATTGACTCATTTTAGAACCCTTTACGGGCCTCTTTTATCACTCTCTATTGACTCATTTTAGAACACTTTAAGTTTCTCTTTAGTCACTGTCTATTGACTCATTTTAAAGTACTTTAAGTGCCTCTTTAGTCACTCTCTAGGAGACTCAATTTGAAACACTTTAAGTACCTCTTAGGCATCCTCTATTGACTCATTTCGAACACTTTAAGTACCTCTTTAGTCACTCTCAAATAGATTCATTTTGGAACACTTTAAGTGCCTCATTAGTAACTCTCTAATATACTCATTTTGGAACACTTTAAGTGCCCCTTTAGTCACTCTCTAATACACTCATTTTGGATCACTATAAGTGCCACTTTAGTCACTCTCTTTTGATTTATTTTGGAACACTTTAAGTGCCTCTTTAATCCCACTCTAATAGACTCATTTTGGAACACTTTAAAAGCCTCTTTAGTCACTCTCTATTAGACTCATTTTGGAACACTTTAAGTGCCTCATTAGTCACTCTCTATTGACTCATTTTGGAACACTTTAAGTGCCTCTTTAATCCCTCTCTAATAGAATCATTTTGGAACACTTTAATTGCCTCTTTAGTCATTCTCTATTGACTCATTTTGTAACACGTTAAGTGCCTCTTTAGTCACTCTCAAATAGACTCATTTGGAATACTTTAAATACCTCTTTAGTCACTTTCTATTGACTCATTTTGGAACACTTTAAGTGCCTCTTTAATAACTCTCTAATACACTTATTTTGGAACATTTTAAGTGCCTCTTTAGTCACTCTCTATTAGACTCATTTTGGAACATTTTAAGTGCCTCATTAGTCACTCTCTATTGACTCATTTTGAACACTTTAAGTGCCTCATTAGTAACTCTCTAATAGACTCATTTTGTAACACTTTAAGTGCATCTTTAAACACTCTCAAATAGACTAAATTTGGAACACTTTAATTGCCTCTTTAGTCACTCCCTATTAGACTCATTTTAGAACACTTTAATGGCCTCTTAGGCACTTTTTATTGACTCATTTCGAAAACTTTAAGTGCATTTTTAGTCACTCTCTATTAGATTTTTTTGGAACACAATAAGTGCCTCTTTAGTCACTCTCTATTAGACTTATTTTGGAACACTTTAAGTGCCTCTTTAGTCACCATCTAATAGACTAAATTTCGAACACTTTAAGTGCCTCTTAAGTAACTCTCTATTTGACTCATTTTGGAACTCTTTAAGTGCATCTTTAGTCACTCTCAAATAGACTCAATTTGGAACACTTTAAGTGCCTCTTTAGTCACTCTCTAATAGACTCAATTTCAAACACTTTAAGTGCCTCCTAATTAACTCTCTAATAGACTCATTTTGGAACTCTTTAAATGCCTCTTTAGTCACTCTCTATGGTACTCAAATTGGAACACTTTAAGTGCCTCTTTAGTCACTCTCTAATAGACCCTTTTTGGAACACTTAAGTGCCTCTTTAGTCACTTTCTATTGACTCATTTTGGAACACTTTAAGTGCCTCTTTATTCACTCTCTATTGACTCATTTTGGAACACTTTAAGTACCCGTTTAATCACTCTCCAATAGATTCTTTTTTGATCACATTAAGTGCCTCTTTAGTCACTCTCTATTAGACTCATTTTGGAACACTTTATATGACTCCTTAGTCACTCTCTAAAAGACTCAATTTTGAACAATTTAAGTGCCTATTTAGTCACTCTCTAATAGACTCATTTTGGAACACTTTAAGTGCCTCATTAGTCACTCTCTAATAGGCTCATTTTAGAACACTTTAAGTGACTGTTTAGTCACTCTCTATTAGACTCAATTTGGAAATCTTTAAGTGCCTCTTTAATCACTCTGTATTGACTCATTTTAGAACACTTTAAGTGCCTCTTTAGTCACTGTCTAATGACTCATTTTAGAACACTTTAAGTGCCTCTTTAGTCACTCTCTATTGACTCATTTTAAAACACTTTAAGTGCCTCTTTAGTCACTCTCTATGAGACTCATTTTGGAACACTTTTAGTGCCTTTTTAGTCACTCTCTAATAGACTCATTTTAGAACACTTTAAGTGCCTCATTAGTCACTCTCTAATAGTGTAATTTTGGAACACTTTCAGTGCCTTTTTAATCACTCTGTAATAGACTCATTTTTGAACACTTTAAGTGACTCTTTAGTCACTCTCTAATATATTTATTTTGGGAAACTTTAATTGCCTCTTTAGTCACTCTGTAATAGACTCATTTTGGAACACTTTAATTTCCTCTTTAGTCCCTCTCTAATAGACTCATTTTGGAACTCTTTAAGTACTTCTTTAATCACTCTATATTGACTCATTTTGGAACACTTTAAGTGCCTCATTATTCACTCTCTAATAGACTCATTTTGGAACACTTTAAGTGCCTCTTTAATCAATCTCTATTGACTCATTTTGTAACACTTTAAGTGCCTCATTATTCATTCTCTAAAAGATTTTTTAGAAAACTTTAAGTGCCTCTTTAGTCACTTTCTAATAGACTCATTTTAGAATACTTTAATTGCCTCTTTAGTAACTCACTATTAGACTCATTTTGGAACACTTGAAGTGCCTCATTAGTCACTCTTTTATAGACTCATTTTTACACACTTTAAGTGCCTCTTTAGTCACTCTCTATTGAATCATTTTGGAACACTTTAAGTGCCTCATTAGTCAATCTCTATTAGACTCAATTTGAAACAATTTAAGTGCCTCTTTAGTCACTTTCTATTGACTTATTTTGGGAAAGTGTGCCTCATTAGTCACACTCTAATAGACTAATTTGGAACACTTTAAGTGCCTCATAAGCCACTCTCTATTAGACTAATTTTTGAACACTTTAAGTTCCTTTTTAGACGATCTCTATTGACTCATTTTGGAACACTTTAAGTGCCTCTTTAGTCACTCTCTAATAGACTCATTTTGGAACACTTTAAGTGCTTCTTTATTCAATCTCTATTGATTATTTTGTAACACTTTAGTGCCTTATTAGTTATTCTCTAAAAGATTAATTTTGGAAAACTTTAAGTGCCTCTTTAGTCACTCTCTAATAGACTCATTTAGGGACACTTTACTTGCCTCTTTAGTCACCCTCTGATTGACTCATTTTGCAACAATTTAAATGCCTCATTAGTCAATCTCTCATAAACTCATTTTGGAACACTTTATGTGCCTCTTTAGTCACTCTCTAATAGACTCATTTTGGGACACTTTAATTGCCTCATTAGTCAATCTCTCATAAACTCATTTTGAAACACTTTATGTGCCTCTTTAGTCACTCTCTAATAGACTCATTTTGGGACACTTTATTTGCCTCTTTAGTCACGCTCTAATATACTAATTTTGGAACACTTTAAGTGCCTCTTAAGTCACTATCTGTTAGACTCATTTTGGAACACTTTAAGTGCCTCATTATTCACTCTCTAATAGACTCATTTTGGAACACTCTATGTGCCTCATTAGTCACTCTCTAATAGACTCATTTTAAAACACTTTATTTGCCTCTTAAGTCACTCTCTATTAGACTCATTTTGAAACACTTTATGTGCCTCTTTAGTTACTCTCTATTAGACTCATTTTGGAACACTTTAAGTGCCTCTTTAGTCTGTCTCTAATATACGCATTTTGCAACACTTTAAGTGCCTCTTTAGTCACTTTCTGTTAGACTCATTTTGGAACACTTTAAGTGCCTCTTTATTAGCTCTCTAATAAACTAATTTTTGAACACTTTAATTGCCTCTTTAGTCACTCTCTTTAAGAATCATTTTTGCGCCCTTTAATTGCCTTCTAGTCACTCTCTTTTAGACCCATTTTTGAAGACTTTAAGTGCCTCTTTAGTCACTCTTTATTAGACTCATTTTTGAACACTTTAAGTGCCTCTTTATTCAATCTTTTTTAACTAATTTTGGAACACTTTAAGTGCTTCTTTAGTCACTCTCTATTTGACTAATTTTGGAACACTTTAAGTTCCTCTTTAGTCAATCTCTAATAGACTAATTTTGGAACACTTTAAGTGCCTCTTTATTCAATCTGTATTGACTCATTTTGGAGCACTCCATGTGCCTCATTAGTCACTCTCTAATAGACTCATTTTTGAACACTTTAAGTGCCTCATTAGTCACTCTCTATTAGACTCATTTTGTAACACTTTAAGTTCCTTATTAGTCATTCTCTAAAAGATTAATTTTGGAACTTTTTAAGTGCCTCGTTAGTCACTCTCAAAGAGACTAATTTTTGAACACTTTAATTACCTCTTTAGTCATTCTCTCTTGACTCATTTGGAACACTTTAAGTGCCTCCTTAATCATTCTCTCTTGACTCATTTGGAACACTTTAAGTGCCTCTTTAGTCACTCTCTATTAGACTCATTTGGGAACACTTTAAGTACCTCTTTAGTCATTCTCTCTTGACTCATTTGGAACACTTTAAGTGCCTCTTTAGTCACTCTCTATTAGACTCATTTTGGAACACTTTAAGTACCTCTTTATTCACTCTCTATTGACTCATTTTGGAACACTGTTAGTGCCTCTTTAGTCACTCTCTAATAGACTCATGTTGGAACACTTTAAGTGCCTCTTTAGTCACTCTCTATTAGACTCATTTTGGAACACTTTAAGTTCCTCTTTAGTCACTATATATTGACTCATTTTGGAACACTTTAAGTGCCTCTTTAGTCATTCACTAATAGACTCATTTTGGAACACTTTAAGTGCCTCTTTAGTCACTCTCTAATAGACTCATTTTGGAACACTTGAAGTGCCTCTTTAGTCACTCTCTAATAGTCAAATTTCGGAAAACTTTAAGTGTCTTTTAAGTCACTCATGGACAGATGTTTGATTGACAGATGGGTGATGGACAGATGAGTGATGGATAGATGGTTGATTGACAGATGGGTGATGGACAGATGGGTGATCGACAGATGGCTTATGGACAGATGGGTGATGGACAGATGGGTGATGGACAGATGAGTGATGTACAGATGGTTGATGGACAGATGGATGATGGACAGATGAGTGATGGACATTTGGGTGATGGACAGATGGTTGATTGACAGATTGGTGATGGACAGATTGGTGATGGACAGATGGTTGATGGACAGATGGGTGATCGACAGATGAGTGATAGACAGTGGGTGATGGACAGATGGGTGAATGACAGATGGTTGATTGACAGATGGGTGATGGACAGATGAGTGATGGACAGATGGTTGATTGACAGATTGGTCATGGACAGATGGTTGATTGACAGATGGGTGATGGAAAGATGGGTGATCGACAGATGGGTTATGGACATATGATTGATGGACAGATGGCGATGGACATTTTGGTAAGGGACACATTGGTGATAGACAAATGGGTGAATAGTTGGACGGATTCGAAGGATGAATGCAAAGAAATGTGGAGACATAGACAGACACATAATGTAACCATTATAATTTCTTGTGAGTTTCCTTACGTAACATAAATCAGCAAAAATTTTAAACTTGTCATAAATTGTTTTGTTTTTTATTACAAAAAAAAAAGAGACAAAGTTGACTTTAATAAAAGGAGAACTAGTGTTGACAGGTTAAACTTGTGGATGCTATCCTGACAATAGGACCTGAATGGATTAGCCTGACATCGACATCGTCATCATACTGTGGTCGCCAAAAACACTGACCCAATAACTGTCAAATAGAATACGAATTTTTTTATTTTTTTTTACTTGGAGACATCGAGTTACCAAAATAATCCATAAACAACACAATGTTAATATGTGTAACGTCATCAACATATACTCTTTAATGACCCCAACAAATGGAAAGTTTTTTTATTACTTTGTACATATACATTTTGAACACATAAATAAATACATATTTTAATATAGTCGCCATTCTCCAACGAAAAAAAATTAAACACAAGACATCTACTTAAAATTATTTTCACAGTGTAAACCAGCAGCCAATCAGTGAACTCCCTTAGTCATAATAAGGGACTTTAAAAAAGTTGCTCTCCACAAATTCGATAACTCACTTGTGGAATTCCTGCTCTGTGACCAGATTGTCGTTGTTGGCGTCCATCAAGGGGTAGAACTTCTGATAGTCTGAGATGTTGAGTTGCCCGTTCCTGTCCATATCGTACTTGTCGAACATGGGGTCGACGATCATGAGGTGCTCGGGCATGACGACCGTGTTGTGATCCATGTACTCTTTCTTTGTGACGGTGCCGTCCTTGTTCCCATCGTACACCTGTCAACACGAAGGAACTACTTGAAAATAGCTGCGAGTAGATCTGTACAAGTAAAGAGTTGGAGTGGGATATTGTGTCCCAAGTAAAAGTGTATGTGTGGGAGTGAGGTATTTTGTCACAAGTAAAAGTGTGTGTGTGTGGTAGTGGGGTATTTTGTCCCAAGTAAAAGTGTGGGAGTGCGATATTGTGTCACAAGTAAAAGTGTGTGTGTTGAGGGGTGTTTGTACAAAGTAAATGTGGGGGGTGGGGATATTTTGTTCTAATGAAAAGTGTGTGTGCGTCCTCGGGGGTTTTGTCCCAAGTAAAGTTGACGGGACCAGGTGTGATCAAAATGAAAGTCCCAATGGGGTCAAGATAAAATAGAAAACTATTCCTAATCTTTTAAGAGAGGTTACGCCAAGCAAACTTCAAAAATGTTTACTGTTTATATATATATATATATATATATATATATATATATATATATATATCTCATAAAGTGTTAGTTTATGAGAGTATGTATAAGATATATAAGACACACAAAAAAAA
>CAXITT010000252.1:771215-798422 GCA_964033795.1 Lymnaea stagnalis | reverse complement strand
GTCACAATGTGACGATGGAGTGGGCTTCGTAGGACGAAATCCACATAGCCTGGGATTATTATACTTGAAGGATTATAAGCTGGTTCCCAACAGCAAATCGCCTCTCTCCACGCCGCTGGGTAACCCAAGGGAACATCATTGGATGATACAGCTTGGCACCAGTGACGTCGCAGGAGTTGTCGGAATGTTTCATTGTATCAATGTTATCCGCCTTTCGGGACTCCATCTCCGGGTTTGATTTCAGAGTTTCCTTCTCTTAGATGAGTTGCCGTCCAGGGTTAGCGAGTACCCGGGGTGCTGGTGGTGTTTTTGCTCTAGCTGGAATTGAACTCCAGACCACCAACTTCAGATTTGCTCAGTTTAGACCACTCGGCCACCCAGCACCCATTTATTACTAGGGGTAAGATTATTAAATCTATAGATCGAGCGATGACGATTGCACAGCACAAAAATATGACCGTAGCTCTGTAACTCGACTATTTCTAACTTCATGATAGACTGTTTTATCAGTTTGCCTTCAAAAGAAACAAGGCACTGTCTTTAACTAAAATAGGTGTTTGATTTAGAAGGTAATTTCAAACCATATTTGATCAGTTTTATCCCTGAAAATGGACCCAAAGTAAGTACTTCATTTTTATCTACTTGCTTAAGTACAGCTTGTCATATTATACGACGGGGATTAAATAAAGTTTCTTCTAAAATTTTTACATTAGAAATAAGTCTTAAGAAACTGGAAGCATTCATTTTTATCATGAAAAATATCCGTTGAAATAGCTACGTCTTTCAAATGTATCACATTCCTGGCCAACATGAAGAATACTCTCATTAGTTGAATATTTCATATTTCAGCTAACCAATACATAACGATTCTTGACACTCTACACATTTAATGCATTTCTAGCGATTAAGAAAGTTAAGAAAGTTTTCACACGTGTTTATAAATTTAAAATTCCCAGATTGAACTGATTTTCACGAATGATGTAAATGGTTTTAAAACCTCGGATTTCTGTAAATCACAAGTTATTTTATTTCGTTTCTGATCAAAAGGAAAATGAAAAAGAACAACAGTTCTTTGAAATAAAGTTGTTCTCTTTTATTTTCAATTATTATTATTTATAATTACTTGATTATTTGATTATTATTTTATTGTTATTTTGAGCTCACTTTCTCTCATCCTGTCATTCATGCTTTAAAGCGAATTAGAGCCACCCTAAAACTAAGACATGTTGAAGGAATTTATGTACTCCAGCTTAATCCAAAGAAAAATACATAAATAAATGTATATAGATTTTCATGGCGCGTGAAAAATTACTGAACATTTTCGAATTTTTCATTACGAACGGTAAACTGTAATCTCCCTCGGCTCTAGGGTAATTCGAGGAATTCAATCTGTTTCGCCTTAATAACTGCTCATGTATTCATATCCGCTTGTGTGGAATATAGTTGCGATACAGGGTTTCCTAAAAACACACCACTGCGCTCTTTGCGATTGTTAATGTCAGTGACTTGAAGTGAAGTTGTAATTGTCACGTCAATTAAACAACATAAAAAATTTAACACACAAAAAAAGGTTTTCTTACAAATCCTTTATAAAATGTAATATCGAGCAATGTGTTGCGGGATGGGTGCTAAAAATTGGAGGAAAAAAAACATGCCTACAAGTAACACACTTGATAAGAATCCCAATTAGTTCTGCCCCCAAAATCATCGCAACCAAACACCTTCTTCACGCACCTGGTCTAAATTAATATTCTATTGGCCCCTTCGTTTTTGATACAGATTAATTTCACAAACCACTTCAGAAAAACCAAAGACAGTATTACGCACCAAATGCACTTACGATAGATTTTTTAAGATGTACTAATTAAAGGACTGCATTATAGCTAAGCAAATGACATAGAAAAAACGAGTTACGTGGAAGCTTGAACTTAATGACAGGACAATAGGATTAGAACGTTTCAGCATAGAGCATCTTCAGCGCATAGAACAAATGAAAATATCACATGGAACAGAGCACAGTAAACAACTCAAGAAATATCCATTGTTGTTGCCGGAAGTAGGATTACAGATTTTTAAGAACCTTATTTAGCGCAGTTATTGGGAATTTCATTTGATCTTCCCCTTGAAAAACAGGAAAAACGGATTGGTTGGGGTAGGTGAAATTTGTGCCAAGATTAAGCTCGAGAGCGTGAAGGGAAATGGGTCAATTAGTCACCCAGCCAACCATCCACGTAATAAGAAAAGCGAAACTAAGATAAAGGATTAAAAAGGCCCTGCGTGCTTTTAGATGTCTGAGCTTGCTTTCATGATGTTGCAGAATGTGGCGCCTGGGGTTTTGCAGCTAATTAAATTTCACGTCATTCATGCCTGTATTTTTTCCTGCCCTCAGCTAAGCGTTGGAGTCTCTTGACTTGACATAACTTTATAGGGGACCCCGCAGCGTGTTTTCTTACACCATAATCAGATGGGGCGCAACGCCAAATAGGTTTAAAGGTTTTTCCCGTGGGGTAACTTAGCTTCTATAAATAGGGGTCGTAACTAAGAAAGGGTCGGTACATATTGTCAAATATTCCATTGGTTTTCATGGACCTCCTGTTAAGTACGTTCCTTCACCTCCCAGAATATTCTCGTTGTCTTGGATGTATTATGATTCCAATCTCACCATCATGCTCTCATCTCTCTCTCTCTCTCTCTCTCTCTCTCTCTCTCTCTCTCTCTCTACGATAACGCAAAGTCCAAGGTGCACTAAAAGTATTTTTTTATAGAGGCTACACAATCACAGGGTAATCTGTACAAGTATAGTTCCAAAGTAGGCATCCCGGAATTGCAATTTTATATCAACGCTCAAATCAGATACTCCATCTGAGAGCAAAAACAACACGACCTCTCCAGTCAAAGTTATATCTCCAACTCTGAACATAATAATCCCAGCTCAAAAGTTGCCTCCCCGTTTATCTACATAAATCTCATGCTTCGTTCGCTCAAACTAGCGTTCGCCCATGACAGGAAAAGCGTTTCCCTTCGCTAACTAGCTCCATTTATCACCAATTCAAAACCTATCAACTGACTTCATGACCTTGATACCTTTCCACTAATACAACGTTGTTTTAAAGTTCCCCCCTCCCCCCCCCTCTCTCTCTCTCTCTCTACCTCTATTCGTTAGTTCCAAACATCCACAAGTGAATTAGACAATATGAATTTAAACGAGGACAAAGTTGATGTGTCAGTTATTAAAAAAACAACCAAAAAAAAAAAACACAGTTTGTATTGTCTGCATGAGTCACTTAGTGATTAAACGTTTTAAGACCCGCCCCTTGTCAGTTTAGTTACCGTGAAGCTGTTGATGAATTCGCTCTTGTCCAAAATCCCGTTGTTGTCTTTGTCTGCCTCCATGAAGACCATGTTAAAGTGGTCGTGGTGGTCACTGGTCAACTGGCTGTCCACCAAGCCGAACAACAACATCGCTATCAGAAAGGCGGAGCTCAATGGGGCCATCTCTGTTTTTGATTTGATCAGAAGCATTTGTTTTCAAAACTTCATTTTTAATTTTAAATAAACAACTGGTAAAACATTTTTTCCCCGCAAAAATCCTTATAAAAATGTAAAATCTAGCCATGGGGTGGGGTTGAAAATTTAACAAAACATGCATAAACATAATGCATTTTATAGGAATCCAAATTAGTGCCCTCGTTTACCCCGTTGTCTGAACGATTAACGGCTTGTTTGAACATTTACCGGCTTGTTTGAACATTTACCGGCTTGTCTGAACGTTTACCGGCTTGTCTGAACGTATTTCCGGGTTGTCCTGTTAAATCTATCTTGCACCAGTGACAGTATTCTTAACAGCAAATAAACTAATTACACTTTTAAGTCTCCACGTGGTCAGTAGCGTTAAAACTATTAAAACTATTCGACACTTAATCGAATCCTCATTTAAACAGTTGATAATGTGTACATTCCACAAAACTTGTACATTTCCAAATAACTTGTACATTTCCACGTAACGTGTACATTTCCACATAACTTGTACATTTCCACATAACTTGTACATTTCCACATTACTTGTACATTTATTTATTTATTTAGTAATTTTTATATAGCGCTTACCTTAAATCTCTAAGCGCTTTACAATTATTAAAAACATGTAAACTAACTAAGATAAAAATGAAACATTAGGATAGTAACTACTATACTATAGAAACAAATAAAATGGCTATAAAACGAGGACACATTTCCACATAACTTGTAAATTTCCATACAATTTGTTCATTTCCATATAATGTGTACATTTCCACATAGTTTCTACATTTCCACTTAACGTATTTAAAATTTAAAAAAAAATAAATGTTGCAGTTGTTGCTTTTAAATAAAGGACATAAACGTATCTACCTACTTAAGTGGTTGAGTATACGTTACAACAACTATCCGTAACTGTTCGTCGTCGAGTTATGGACGTTCTAAGTATGTTAACAACTACAAGTGTTTACAAGTTGTCGAATTGCTGAGACTGCGTTAACTCTCAACCTTGTAATGCGCCCGATAACTGGTATACGATTATTATTACTTTTTTAAAATTAGATTTTGGGGCCAAGTTTTTTGGTTAAAATGAGTCATAGATTTGAAAGTTGTCCTACCCAATGGCCTGTTATCAAGACGTACAAAAGAAATATTGCGGAAAAGCAAATCGGAATGTTCATGACTGGACTCGATATGTTTAAAAAAAAACATATAAAAACAGTGTAACCAACAACCAACAACGAAATCGACTATAAATTTAATAGTCAAAAGTGTAAAGGAAAGCTAGAGTTTGGGAGAACTTTCGTAGACGCACAAATGTGAAGCCAACTCGCGAGTGTTCGTTTTTTTAAACAAAATCTTTTTCAACACCATGGCGCAGAACTTTCTACTTCTGGTGAACACTGCTTGTGTTGTCTGTTGTTATTATTATTGTTTTTTTTGTTTTTATTATTCGCCCATTTCAAAAGTCTTTTTCATTTCAAAGAGTAAGGTCGAGAGTCTAGACGTTATATTTAATTTGTCAATTCAGCATTTAAAAATTGATTTATTAAAAAAAAAAACATGTTTTTTAAATGTATAAAGTTTTATGCAATTGACTTAGCAACACAACAAGATATTTTTTGAAGATAGCAGCTATCTGAAGTTTCATAGAGAGAAGTTATTATCATAAAATGAGCATTTAACATGGACCGCAGTTCTAGTGGGTCTTAAAATTGTGAGAGGCGGAGTTGATGAATGTGGTGGGAAGACGGATTCAAAGAAGTCCCATGTCCAGTTTGTGTTTACCTGCATTCACATCGGTAATACTTGGTAAACAGTTGGGGATCTCAAGCGAGGTATCGGAATCCCGCTTGATTTTTGAGCTTATAAAAAAATTCCCAGTAAAATCTTCCATCTTTGAAAATCACTATTTTTAATGCTTTTAAAAAATCAGCAATTTACAGATAGTCACAAATTGTTGCTATTAGCTAGGATCTGTAACATCTAGTTAATTGCGTTGAATTATTAAGCTAAAAATAGCTCAAACGATTCAAACTTTGAAGTCACGACCACACCTATACGTAAATGTGACCATCGACAACAATACTTTAAAAAAGGCTTTTAAAAAGATCTTTTCCGGTTTATTGACAAAACATCAAAACCAAATTGTTAGACTTCTGCCAAAGATGTCTTGATTTTTTGCACAAGTCGAATGCTATGACAGGATAAAGTGGCCAAGACAGAGGATTCGGAACGTGCCAAAATGTTTAGCATGTTTTCCGCTTTAAGCTTATTAGGCCGTGTTAGGAGAATATATATATATATATTATTATTATTATTAGGAGGTTTTATATTGCGCAGTACCCCCAGCCGAGGGCCAGGCTCACTGAGCTTCATATAAAAATGAGCAATTACTGAAACTTTCAATTTGAAAATCAAGCTTCAAGACGCCTATTACAAAAGTTTATGAATGATAAAAGGTGTTCAAAATGAATGTCGTCTGCAGATTTTGATGATGATGCGAAATAAGAAAAAAGAAAACTTGGATCACATCCCATCAATTTTCTGAAAAAAATAGTACTTAAGTGCAAAGTTTGGTGACGTTCATTATTGTGGGTCAGCTGGCCATCTAAGCGTTGTGAAACTGGTGAGTCTGGGACAATTAGCTCGTTGGCCATTTCTCCTGTCTACAAATACTCGAGTTATCAAGTCAACTTTGCAGCCGGCCTTGACATGGTAATGTCTGAAGCAAAGTCACGTATTTGATAAGATAGATTACAACGGGGTCACAGTGCGTGAAGGGTGAAACACGATGTTATCTGCAGGAACTGTGAAATTTATCGGAGAAGCTAGGGCACCTTAAATTTATAAGAGATGTTAGGACATCTCAATTTTTTGTGAGAAACTATGACATCTCAAATTTATCGGAGAAATTAGGACAGTTTAAAGTTATTGAAGAACCTAGGAAAATTCAAAATTATTGGAGACGCTAGGAAAGTCCAAATATCGGAGAAACTAGGACAGTTAAAATTTATTGGGAATTTAGCACAATTCAAATTTATTGGACAAGCTAGGAAAATTCAATTGTACCGGAGAAATAGGACAGTCAAATTTATTGGAGAACCCCGGAAAGTTCAAATTTATCGGAGAAGCTAGGACAGTTCACATTTATTGGAGCCATTAGCAGACTTTCAATTTCTTTGAACTAAATTAGGACAGATCAATTTTATCGTAGAACCACCACTTACCCCTACAATCTTAAGTACCATACTGGTTCCACACACTTGCCCCTACCATCTTATTACCCTACTGGTTCCACCATTTACCCCTACCATCTTAAATACCATACTGGTTCCACAAACTTGCCCCTATAATCTTATGTACCATACTGGCTTCACACACTTGCCCCTACAATCTTATGTACCATACTGGCTCCACTACTTACCGCTACCATCTTATGAACTCTACTGGTTCTACCACTTACCCCTACCATCTTAAATACCACACTGGTTCCACACACTTACCCCTACAATCTTATGTACCAAACTGGCTCCACACACTTGCCCCTACAATCTTAAATACCATACTGGCTCCACTACTTACCGCTACCATCTTATGAACCCTACTGGTTCCACCACTTACCCCTACCATCTTAAATACCAAACTGGTTCCACACACTTGCCCCTACAATCTTATTTACCACACTGACTCCACACACTTGCCCCTACAATCTTATGTACCATACTGGCTCCACTACTTACCGCAACCATCTTATGAACCCTACTGGCTCCACCACTTACCCCTATTTATCTTAATACCATGTGTCCCACTTAACTACATCCTACTCCACGTTATTTCTACTCTCCCCACCCCTCTGCGCACAAACCTCTTCCTCTTTAACCATATGATCTTATAACCAATTTCCTTCTAGGCGTGTTAATGTAACCATCCTTTTCTAATACAATCATAACAATTGGATGGTTAGAGGTTTTTCATTTGAATTTGAACTCTCCAAAAAGCAGAAGCAAGATAAGTCGGAATTGATTGGAAGGGTACCTATTGTATTTCACTCCATCGTAATAATTAAATTAGTTTGTAGATGATAACTTATAACAAAGTTAAATTGGATATTAAGTAGTTCAAACCTGGATATAATTAAAAAAATCACTTTTTCTATAAATCCTGGCCATTTGTCTTGGTTTCAAGAAAAGAACATTTAAAAAAAAGAAACTGCTTGTTTTAAATATTGGCACAAAACAAGCAATATTTTGGTTGTTTTTTCCCCTCTATTTTTAATTTAAAAAAAAGCTTGTCTTATTGTTTTTAATATGATTACGAAATAGGTCAACCTTTTTTATAGTCTAACGTAATTACAATAGTATACGATTCAGCATCGGCTGATGATTTTATTACTATTAGTATTATTTATTTTTATTACGCCATCTCTCTGAAAAAATATATCTCTACATGTCAATCCATGTCTTCTTCTTCTTTATTTTGAGGGCCCACAATCAATTCATTGATCATTCTGGCTCCTATGTTTCAGAAGGGTTTGCGATGTTACTGTGCATGGGTTTCAATGGGATACTTCACTGGTTGCAAGGGTGATTCAGCAGTGGTGTTACGAACTGGGGGTTGGAATACAGGAGGCAATAGACACAAATGTGTCGAGTGTAGCCGCCTCAAATGTTGCTTTTGGAAGCTTGTTCCAGTCCCCTATTGTCTTCGGCAGGAATGAGGAACTCCTGCACTTTGTTCTTGTTTTTACCAGCCGGAACTGTCTGTCGTGGCTTCGTCGCAGTCTAGGGGGATGATGAACGAGTTTCTGTTTGATTCCGGAGAATAGGACCAGCCCATTTTTTATCTTGTACAACATGGTGAGCCTGGATAGTCGTCGTTCTTCCAATGTAGACCAGCCCAGTGTTTCTAGCATGCTGCCAACACTTGAGGTGTTTCTGTGGCGGTTCATGACAAAGCGTGCTGCCCATCGCTGGACCGCCTCCAACCTGTCGATGCTTTTCTGGGTAAATGGGTCCCAGGCTGTAGAAGCGTACTCTAAAATAGGCCGGACAAAGGCTTTATACTGAAGACTGAGTAGACCCCCTTCCCAGATCTAGTTATCGCACACTTCATTCCGCCTTTGACTTGTTGCGCCACTTGGTGTTACCCATAGTTCAAGAGTGCTGAAGTGAACCCCTTTATCAGTTTCAACCTTGACAAAGTGCAATTTTTGGCCATTTGAAGAGTTATTGTCCTTACAAATGTAACATTGGCGTAACTACCCCCTCCCCACACACCATTTCTTCCTCACCAAAAATATGGAATAATCTTAAAACATCAAGGGCGTTAGAGGGTTGCTTTCACAGCGCTTTATTGACAGATACATAAAGGGATATAGAAAAAGTTCACAACGCTTTATTGACAGATACATAAAGGAATGTTGAAAACGTTCACAAAGCTTCATTGAAAGAAACAGAAATAGACGGGGCGCATGTGTTTTCAACTTGAAGACAAAAGTCGTGAGAAGATGAAAATCTTAAGTCAAAATTAACATAAACATGTCTGAGCGTTTTTTTTTAGAATACTCTTATGATGGAACTTGCCGACTGTGTGATCAATCCACTTTCAGATAATGGAACTTGCAGACTGTGTGATCAATCCACTTTCAGATAATGAAACTTACAGACTGTGTGATCAATCCACTTTCAGATAATGGAACTTGCAGACTGTGTGATCAATCCACTTTTAGATAATGGAACTTGCAGACTGTGTGATCAATCCACTTTCAGATTATGGAACTTGCAGACTATGCGATCAATCCACTTTCAGATAATGGAACTTGCAGACTGTGTGATCAATCCACTTTCAGATAATGGAACTTGCAGACTTTTGATCAATCCACTTTCAGATAATGGAACTTGCAGACTGTGTGATCAATCCACTTTCAGATGCAAAGTCAATAATTAATTGCTGCTTAATAAAAGCTCATTTGGATCGATAACGATTATATTGACTCCATTAATAACTCATACAAAGAGATTTTGCTAAGAGAGAAAGGAGGTAAAGGAGATTTAAATATATCATTAGGGCATCATTAAAATACATTTATCCAGGAGTCATCTGACTTTATTTTCAATACGTAGCGAACTGTCACTACACTGTCAAGTATGAGCGTTCATTAGGAATTGTTGCGACTCAATATTATGTTCATTAGTTGTTGAACGCTTTTCCCGCGCTTGACTATTATAGTTAGTGAACGCTCTTCCCGCCATTGTATTTATGACGTATTTTTATGCTGAGTGGTGACGTATTGTCTATGCAGTGTTGTGACGTATGTTGTAGTCGTGCGGCAGTCTTGAGTGGAACCTTGGAGTGATAGGATGTTTATTATATTTACTTAGATATTAAAGTTATAGTTATTATGAAAAGTAGTATGAGCGTTCATTAGGAATTGTTGCGACTCAATATTATGTTCATTAGTTGTTGAACGCTTTTCCCGCGCTTGACTATTATAGTTAGTGAACGCTCTTCCCGCCATTGTATTTATGACGTATTTTTATGCTGAGTGGTGACGTATTGTCTATGCAGTGTTGTGACGTATGTTGTAGTCGTGCGGCAGTCTTGAGTGGAACCTTGGAGTGATAGGATGTTTATTATATTTACTTAGATATTAAAGTTATAGTTATTATGAAAAGGAGTTGAGTTTGTTAATTGATAGTTAGAATAGTAAGACGATTCAACGTATGAAAGAACTGACGAATGTAATCAATCCAAGAAGACGTGTAGGAGTTGACATACACTAAAATATGAAAGGTGTGTGCGTTCAGAGAATTGTTTGTCTTTTTGTTTTTTTAATTGCCGCCACAAAGGCTGCGTCCTTTTACAACTGACTTATTACAGTCCTCAGGAAACTGATCAAGGACTGGGTCCACGTACAATTGACCAATGACTGGGTTCTAGTACAACTGACCTATGAATTGGTCCTCGCACAACTGCCCAACGACTGGATCTTCGTACCACTAACCAACGACTGGGTCCTAGTACAACTGACCATCGACTGGGTCCTAGTACAACTAACCAACGACTGGGTCCTAGTACAACTAACCAACGACTGGGTCTTAGTACAACTAACCAATGACTAGGTTCTTGTACAACTAAACAATGACTGGGTCCTAGTACAACTAACC
Source organism: Lymnaea stagnalis (assembly GCA_964033795.1). Lineage (NCBI taxonomy): Eukaryota > Metazoa > Mollusca > Gastropoda > Lymnaeidae > Lymnaea > Lymnaea stagnalis. The sequence continues at coordinate 787,737 of CAXITT010000252.1, read as the reverse complement.
AATGACTGGGTCCTAGTACAACTAACCAACGACTGGGTCCTAGTACAACTAACCAACGACTTGGTTCTATTACAACTAACCAACGACTGGGTCCTAGTACAACTAACCAACGACTGGGTTCTAGTACAACTAACCAATGACTGGGTCCTAGTACAAATAACCAACGACTGGGTCCTTGTAGAACTAACCAACGACTGGGTCCTAGTACAACTAACCAAAGTCTGGGTCCTAGTACAACTAATTATAAAAAGTGTTGGACTGCAATAAAGCTTTAAAATATATTAATAAGACACGAACAAATTGTGTCAATAGAACAATATGAGTTAGCTTTAATAATAATTGTACATTATTTTTTTTATATTTTTTCTGTTTTAGGTAGGATATATATATTGACATTATGTAAATTTAATTTATACTTATTTAAATGTGTTGTGTTTGTTTGTACTGATGAAGGCATGTGCCGAAACGTTTAATTCTGTATAATGTACTAAAACTATGGATTTGGTTCAATCCATATGGAGACAACGTACCAAATCTAGTTATTAATTTGTTCTCCATATAGATTCTATCTGCAGTGTTACTAGTATAGAGTATACCAGTAACTACAATATCTGAGATACCATTATGGTATCACTTCCTTTCTACATCTCTTTACTTTGTTTTTGTCAGGTTTAAGCGCCCTCTCCTATATTTTTTTTATATTTTTTCTGTTTTAGGTAGGATATATATATTGACATTATGTAAATTTAATTTATACTTATTTAAATGTGTTGTGTTTGTTTGTACTGATGAAGGCATGTGCCGAAACGTTTAATTCTGTATAATGTACAATTATTATTAAAGCTAACTCATATTGTTCTATTGACACAATTTGTTCGTGTCTTATTAATATAGTACAACTAATCAACGACTGGGTCCTAGTACAACTGACCAACGACAGGGTTCTAGTACAAATGACCAACGACTGGGTCCTATTACAACTAACCAACGACTGGGTCCTAGTACAACTATCCAACAAGTGGGTCCTAGTACAACTAACCAACGACTAGGTTCTTGTACAACTAAACAATGACTGGGTCCTAGTACAACTGACCAACGACTGGGTTCTAGTACAACTAACCAACGACCGGTCCTAGTACAACTAACCAACGACTGGGTGCACGTACAACTAAACGACTGGGTCCTAGTACAACTGACCAGTGACTGTTCAGGTATGTATACCTATTTTATTTTATTATCAATAAATATTTATTATTTAATTCTATACAAATTGGCTAAATTATAATCAGTGCTTTTTACCTATATATGATGATCCAGTTAAATAGAAATATTGGAAGGCCAAAAGAAGTGAAGTAGAACAAATCATCCTGCAACTAGGGCGATCATTATAAAAGAACGGTATTTGAAATATGTTTTCCTTTAAAGATGCCAGGAGACATGTCCATGCTGGTCTAGTGACAGCAGCAAAAACAAAAACATACACCAAAAACTATCCATAAAAAAGAAAATGTCACCTTCCTTTACGCTAAACAATTGGATTGAAATGTATCAAGAGTTGTTTTTTTTTTTTAGTTATGAGAAATACCACGTGAAGACGTGTGGACCAAGCAGAAGCAAATTTTATAATAAAAATTAGCTTTAAAAAAGCCGCTATTGGAATTTTATGGATATAATTGTAAAAACGATTAGTCTAAGCTCAATAAATCTTTTTTAATATTTAATTTAAAGATTCATTGATATTATTTTATATCGCCCTTTGGGATGTGTTCGCCCAATAGACTAGAGATGAGAATCGAATGAACTGAACCCACCGAAATAAATTCCTGCTTACGTCCGAACTGAACCCAGCTCGAAGTATCGAACTTATGGTACAATCAGTTCGATAAAGAAGACGAACCAAAACGGGGAACCACGCAACTCTTCAAAATTTGCCGTTAGACTTTACATTTTAAAGAGCCGCAAACGACGAAAGTTATCTAAACAATCATTCTTCCCACGCACAATAATCGTTTGGAACTATCTGGACAATGCCGCCGTGGACTCGGCATAAATCGAGAGCTTCAAGGCTATTCTGGCATCTGCTAGGTAGCCGTTAGGATAGCATCATCGCTTCTCCAACCGTTGCACAAATGCCAGTACATGGATGTAACAACGTCCCCTACCAGAACCAGAACCAGAGAGGAGAATATTAATGGAACAAGTTAATTTCTTTAAACACCATGTTTAGAGGTTTATATCGAATCGTACATTAACCGTCTGACTTTAGTGTTTAGATAGGATTGGAAATCGGGTGATGAAGCGGCATAACATATTGTTACATATATCAACAGCAAGCTTCACAGGGAAAAGCATGCCACCACTGTTTTGACCTTCTGAATTTTTTTTTTTACACTTACATAAACATATGAGAGGTGCAGTCAGGTTGAGTATCCTGTTTATGATTTGTTTCGAGGGTGTGCGTTTGTTTTATGTTTTTTTTTAATTCTTGGTCTGTTAAGTGAGCGTGTTTGGTTTTGAGATGATGTGAGATTATGCAAGCTCTTTTTTTATTGATGACGTTTATTGTATGAAAGATTGCGTTGTTATGTGCTAGTAGTTACAAGTAAGAGCCATGCATGGGCTAATAGCCAGTAGTGTATAGTATTGAGGTTAGTTTGTATTTAAATTCGTAATATACCTGGACGCGTGGCGAAACACTTGATATGTGTCGTACAAGATTGAAAGGCAGACTCATTGTCGGAGCACAGTACTAGGAGATTAAAGGCATTGCTCACACCCAAAGAAAGTGCACGGTGAGTAAAAAAACAGAATCGACTCCAATCCACTAGGACTAGGACTAAAAAAAGCACGTGTGTCGAAAGGAAAGGAAGGCTTATAAGGAACAAAAAACCGGGCATGAAATGCCAGCCCCATAGTCACCTTTGAACAAATTCTTGGTCATCTTTGCATGCGAAGGACGAAAAACATAGAAATTATAAAATGTATGCGTTTCGACAGTACACAACGAAATAAATTTAGTATTTGAAATATTTCTTTAAGGAAATCCATGTCTGAACATAATGTACATACACGATTTTACCATAAGTAGCAAAGATACAAGTTTTCTTTAAATGTAGAAAACATATAAGTTTTCAACATATGTAGCAAACATGCACGTTTTCATTATATGCAGCAATTATTTAAATTTTCAACATATTTTAACATATGTAGCAAAATTCAAGTTTTCAATATATAAAGCAAGCATATAATTTTATAACATATGTTGCAAACATACAAGTTTTCATTATATGCAACAACATAAGAAGCAAACATACTCGTTTTCAATTTTTGCAGCCAACATACTAGTTTTCCACATATGTAGCAAACAAATTAAAACAATGGGAACGAGCTCATATTGCCATCATCAATTAGCTGAAACACACGATTCAATGAGCGGAACTCTCACTCAATTTAAGTTTTGTATGTTTAATTGACGGCTACTTTGAAGGTTATTCATAATTGGTGATAATGCAAAGAATGTACAATTTTTTTTTAGTCAGCATAACTTACCCTTGAGCGTTTCACTAAACTATACTGACATTGGTGCTAAACTATATTACATTGGTGCTAAACAATACTCCATTTTTGGAAAACCATACTGACAGTGTTGCTAAATTATACTGACATTGGTGATAAATTATACTGTCAGTGGTGTGCACATAGAAAGTTTTTGACAAACTATACTGACATTTGTGAGCACACAGAAAGTTTTGCTAAATCATACTGATTTTGGTGAGCACAAAGAAGATTTTGCTAAACTATACTGACATTGGGGAGAACATAGAACATTTTGCTAACCTATACTGACATTAGTGAGCACATCGCAAGTTTTTCTAAAATATACTGACATTGGTTAGCACATAGATAGTTTTGCAAACTATTCTGACATTTGGGAGTACTTCGAAAATTTTGATAAACTATACTAACAGTGGTGAGAACAGAGAACATTTTGTTAAACAATACTAAAATTCGCGAGAACACAGAACGTGTTGCTAAACTATATTGACATTTGTGTTTTTGTGAGAACGTAAACTTTTTTTGATAAACTGTACTGACATTGGTGAGCACATATAACTTTTTGCTAAAATATACTGACGTTGGTGAGCACACAGAACGTTTTGCTAGACAGTGGTGATAATTGTGAGCACAGACATTGATTAGCAAAATATAACTGACATTGATGAGCGAATTTAATGTTTTGCTAGACTATACTGCTGTTGGTGAGCACATAGAAAGTTTTGCTAAACTATACTGAAATTTGTGAGCACATAAAACAGTTGGCTAAATTTTCTGACATTGATGAGCACATGGAACGTTTTGCTGAACAATACTGACATAAGTGAGCACATAGACAGTTTTCCTAAACTTTACCTACAATAGTAAGAACAGATAATGGTTGCTAATTTATTCTGACAATCGTGAGGATATAGAAACTTTTGCTAAGCCATACTGACATTGGTGAACACATAAAACGTTTAAATAAGTTATAATGACACTGGTGAACACACTAAACGTTTTGCTAAACTATACACACATTGGTGGGCACATAGAAAGTTTTGCAAAACTATAATGACATTGGTGATTATAAAAAGGTTTGGACTGCGATAAAGCTTTAAAATGAATTAATTTGACACGAAACATGTGTGTCAATATAACAGTATAAGTTAATCTTTAATAATAATTTTACATAATCACACATATACATTTCAGCACATTGCTGTAATCAGTACCAACAAAAAACAGCAACAATAGTTAAATGAGTGTAAATTAAATTTACCTAATATGTATATACATATATCCCACCAGAAAAGGAGATAAAAATACATCCTTAGAAAAAAATACATAGAATATTTGCTAAACTATACTATTATTGAGTAACACTTAAAACATTTTGCTAAACTATAATGACATTGGCGAACACATGGAAAGTTTTACTTAACACTATTGTCATTGATGAGGTCATAGAATGTTTAGATACACATTTATTGACATGGATAGCACATATAAAATTTTGCTCAGGAACAATGAAATTTGTGAGCACTTAGAACATTTTGATAAACTATAATGACATTGGTGAGCAAATAGAACTTTTCACTAAACTGTACTGACATTGGTGACAACATAAAACGTTTTGCTAAACTATACTTATATTGGTGAGCACATGGAAAGGTTTGATAGACAATACTCTCTTTCGTGAAAACATTAGACGTTTTCATAAACTATTCTGACATTGGCGAACACATAGAACGTTTTTTTAAAAACTTTACTAACATTGGTGTGCAATTAGAAAGTTTTGCCTAACTATACTGATATCATTGAGCATATAGAACGTTTTGTTAAACTATACTGGTATTGGTAAGAACATAGAACGTTTTGCTATGGTATACTAACAATGGTGAATACATAGAACGTTTAATAATACAAACTGACATTGGTAAGCACATAGAAGGTTTTGCTAAACTATATTTACATGGGTGAGGTTTCCCCAATATAATTACATTTAATTGCTAAACTTAACTAACCTGATATCGTTGAACACTTAGAAAGCTTTGCTAAACTATACTGATAGCGCTGAGCAGTTAGAAAGTTCGGCTAACTTATAATGACATAGGTGAGCACATACAACGTTTTAATAAAATATACTGTCATTTGTAAGCACAAAGAAAGTTTTGGAAAACTATACTGACATCAGTGAAAACATATAACGCGTTTTTAAACTATACTGGCGTTGAAGAGCACACAGAGAGTTTTTCTAAACTATACTAACATGGTGAGCACATAGAACGTTTAATTATACAAACTGACATTGGTAAGCACATAGAAGGTTTTGCTAAACTATATTTACATGGGTGAGGTTTCCCCAATATAATTACATGGGTGACAACATTGAATTCTTTGCTAGACTATAATGGCATTGGTTAGAACAAAGAAAATTGTGCTAAACGTATCCGACATTGGTGAGCACATAGCACATTTTATTTAAATTTCTGACATTGGTAAGCACATAGAACGTTTTTATAAACTATACTGAAATTTGTAAGAACATAGAAAGGTTTTCTAAACTACACTGCCATTGGTGAGCACATTAAATGTTTTGCTAAACTTTACTGACATTTTTGAGCACATAAGTCGTTTTTCTAAACTATACTGACATTGATGAACACATAGAACGTTTTGTTAAACTATAATGACATTGGTTAGCATATAGAACGTTCTGCTCAACTATACATACATTGGTGAGCACATTGAACATTTTGGGAAACCATTCTGACATTTGTGAACAGATAGAACGTTTTAATAATACATACGTACATTGATGAGCATATAGAACGTTTTGCTAAACTATACTGACATTGGTGAGCACATATAACTTTTTTTCTAAACTTAATGATATTGTTGAGCACTTAGAAAATTTTGATAAAATATACTGTCATTGTTGAGCTCATACAACGTTTTGCTAAACTATAATGACATTCATGAGCACATTGAAAGCAATTTTAAGCAAGACTCTGAACTAACTTTTTAACGTTTGCCCTGCATACATGGCTCATTATGGCACTTCCTTCAGCGTTTAATATTGAACTGTCCACAGGACTCAAAATTACACTGCCTACAGGGCTCAATATGGCACTGCCCACAGGCATTATCCGAATGGCTCAATACGGCATTATCCGCATGGCTCAATATGGCATTGCCTACAGGCTCAATACGGTACTGCCTACATGACTCATTGATACACTGTCTACAAGGCTCAATATTGCACGGTCTGTATGCCTCAATTTGTCAATGCCTTCATGGCTCAATATGGCCCTGCCACCAAGGCTCAATATTGAACGGCCTGTTAGGCTCAATACGACACTGTCCATATGGCTCAATATAACAAGGTCTACATGGCTCAATATGGCATTTCCTTCAGCGTTCAATATTGCACTGCCTTACTTTGGTGTAATTGCTGTTTTTGCACTATTTCCCTTTCTAGCCCATTGTTTTCGGCGAGAATACTTTTCTGTCACAGGCCCAAGTACGACAAGGCAAGGCATGGAAATCGGTTGACCTATTATCAATCCTCGGAAAAGTCCATTCATGACTTGAACTAAAAATAGTCAAAAACATCTGTTGGGGTCACGGGTATTTCCACAGGATTTACAATATCTAGCAATTTTTTTTTTTTAAAGTTTTTTTTTTTTTTAAACTTCCACTTTCTAGTCAGGATTTGTTTTGTAGTCTATTAGAACAATAAAACTTTTCAGTGTCATTCACTAAAGAGTTGGCCTAACTTGCAATGTAAGTTTGTCTGTAATTTGATCATCAATATGTGTGAGAGTGAAAATTTTTTGTAAATTTGTCTGCAATTTAAATTATTACATGTGTGAGAGTTTACATTTTGTGTGTTTCTTTGCTTCTTGAATTGTATTTCTTAAAATCAGTGAATTCATATTTTCTTAACCTCCCCTTAAAAAACAGCCAAACTGAATTTTTGGGGTAAAAGTTAAAATTTTATTGGCATTTGGTTTATTTATTAAATTTCAACTCGATGAGTTAACGGGATGTAGGTCTTTGCCGTCTGAAGATTTTGCCACAAAGTTAGAAACACAAGAACAAAAGCGATGTTAATAGAAATGATATAAAAAGCAGGTCACATTATAAAAATATAGCTGCACTTGTTTGAAGAACTATTTGAAACAAAACGTATTTATAATGCTAAAACCAAGCCTCTTCAGGACAGATACCTGAGATCAGCTCGATTAGAACGAATTATTTCATTAATAGTGACCGAAAGATATACAATTTTCACAATATCCTGTTAAAAATGTAAATAATCCCTTCTGAAGTTGATATTGTGACTAAGGAGGGAAGTTCCTTAGGTAAATGAAGGCTGAAAATTGTGCCTGAGAAATACTTTTAGATTTCATGATTCTAAAGTGTAATAGTTTACAAATGTTTTTTTGTTAGGAATATTTATACATGAGCTAAAAATGAACATGGAGAATGAAATAAAATACAAAACATTTCCATTAATTTCGATCTATAAAGAAATCTGTATCTTATATTATATAATAAGAACTGGGCAAATAATTGAAAAATATATATATATATATATATTTTAGAACCGATGAAAATATTTCCGCGTGGTATTAGTCTCGTTGTGTGATAGAACAGCTTGATTGTGTGATACGGGGCTAAAGCATTTATTTTGGGGACTTGATTGGACATATCTGAAATTTATATAGTATATTTTAGACTGACTGTTCCACTGTGGGGGCGGCAGTTATGTCCAAAAATCCCACGAACAATAAGTGCTTGGAACCAACTGGACAATGCCCCCGTGGACTCGAGATCAATCGAGACTTCCAAGGCTGCCATGGCACCCGCTAGGAACGGTTGGGATAGCCGTATCGTTTCCCAAATCGTTGCAAATATGCCAGTACTTGGTTACAGCAACGTTGTCTATCAGAATCAGAATCAGAATTACATATAAATGTGTGATTTTAATCAAGTAAAGTCATTTCGTAAATGTTTGTGAAAATGTTAAGTCTGGCTTATAATCGAACCTGTTGAGATAGGTGGGGGGGGGGGGCTCTGCAAGAACTAAATTAGGTTAGTATCTATCGTAGGGGATGCTTCAGTTCCTCCAAACATAAAATCACTGCCATGTGGTCCTGTTGAGATAGGTGGGGGGGGGGGGGCTCTGCAAGAACTAAATTAGGTTAGTATCTATCGTAGGGGATGCTTCAGTTCCTCCAAACATAAAATCACTGCCATGTGGAGCGTTCTGTTTTCAGGATTTATCCGAGCGCAATTTCAGAAATGCGCAAAGATTTTTTTACATAAAAAAAAATTATATTGCATAAGCGGGAAAGGTGACATTGAAGAGTTGGGCCAAATCAATGGCTAGTCGATATTTTTTTTTAAAAAGTGTTTATTTCATTGTACTGTCTTCCCTAGCCTGTAGCATGTCACTGTACATCCATTTCCTCGTCTGTCTGTCTGCTCTGACCTGGGCTGAGATCAACTTGAAGCCCTACGATGTCACGGCAGGTGTTATGTTCAAGGCTGTGGATGTCAATCAGGATGGTCTGGTCAGTAGGAATGAACTGGACCTAGCTTTTAAGGTTAGTACTATGTTGCTTTTATTTGGGTTATCATTTTCAATATCTGTAATCAGTAGGATACATAGGCGGATGCAAGAGGGAGTCGACCGCCCCGGACGGCACTCTTCTTGTTGAATGTGTTTGTGTGTGTTTTGGGCACTATTTCTGTTACTTTTCCAAGGTGGCATTTAGTCAAGGTACGCCAGTGTCTTAAATTGATCAAATCCTCTTCAAGCAAACATCTTCTTCTTCTTCCGTCTGCTTTTACCAAAGTTGCGTCGCAGGATGGTATAGTGTGTGATTAACCAGCTGAGAGGTCACAGTTTTGAACATTAGGGTGTCAATCAGCCGAAGACCTGGCCCTTAAAACGGAGTAAGATTGCAATACATGTTGGGTAACTGCCATTCTGACCATATGGCCAAACAGGTACTGTTGATTGCGATTATCTGGTTGATTGGGACAGCACCAACCATGTTTTCTTAAAATTCCAAAGCTGATGTATTCTAATTGTATCGACAATACCTTGTATAAATATATACCATTTAAATATCCCAGGTCTACGACAGTAACGGAGATGGCCGAGTATCGAGGCTGGAGTACCTCAGGTATCTCCTGCAGATGGTCCCTGACCCGACGTTGAACCGCCTGTTTCAGGCAACGTACGACATCATCGATGTCGACAGCGACAGCATCCTTGACAAGCATGACTTCGACAACTTCTTCTCGCTGATCGACTCCAACAGTGACAACCAAATTGACCTGGCCGAATACGTCCGGTAAGTTACCTTATATGTAGTGACCTGGTCGAATAAGTCCGGTAAGTTACGCTAGATGTAGTCACCTGGCGGAATACGTCCGGTGAGTTACCCTAAATGCAAGGACCTGGCCGAATACATCCGGTAAGTTATTCTAGAGGAATTGTCCTTTGCCGAATATGTCCGGTGAGTTAGGCTAGACGTAGCGACCTGGCCGAATACGTCCGGTAAGTTACCCTAGATGAAGTGACCTGGTCTAATACGTCTGGTGAGCTACGCTAGATGTAGTGACCTAGCTGAATACATCCGGTAAGTTTTCTTAAATGTAGTGACCTGGCCGAATACGTCCAGAAGTTACCCTAGATGTAGTGACCTGGCGGAATACGTCCAGTAAGTTACCCTAGATAAAGTGACCTGTGCTAATTAGTCCGGTGAGTTACCCTAGATGTAGTGACCTGGCCGAATAAGTTCGGTGAGTTACCCTAAATGTAGTGACCTTGCCCAATACGTCCGGTAAGTTACCCTAGATGTAGTGTCCTGGTCGAATATGTCCGTGAAGTTACCTTAGATGTAATTATCTGTTCGAATGCATCCGGTAAGTTACCCTAGATTCAGTGACCTGGCCGTACATTTCCGGTAAGTTACCTTAGATGTAGTGGCTTCATTTATAGATAATATTGTTTAAATGCATTTGCAATAAAACCCGGATATCGCAATCCATCTGTGTTATAAATAATAGAATTGTTACGGCATATTTTCTATTTAAACATTTACCTTAACAACTGTACGGAAATTTAATTATCCTTTTAGAAAAGAGTTGTACAACAATAATTTTATTTGTTAAAAATCAAAATCTGTTTGAATCTATCTTTTGTGCCCCTCAGCTATTGGTCTGTTCTCATGCCTGGACTGGAGACAAGACTCTAGAAACTCTACTAGATCATATCACAGAGATCATACATAGCACATACTTTTGTTCACTTTTTCTGATAACTGCAGACCCATTTTAATTAAATTTTGCTTTAAAAAAAGGCTTTCTTAAAAGAAACCCTGTTATTTTATTATTATTATTATTAGGGATCTTATATAGCCTAAGCCTGGGCTCACCGCACTGAACATAACAATTTTCAGCAACCAGAATCCAGCTTATGATTTTTCAAATTCGTTTTAGCTGTAGATTTAATTCAAGCATTATGAGTTTAAACTAGAGGGGGAACCCCCCTCCCCCCTAAATTATCATTAGTCTAATAACCAAAGAGGGAATCAATGAATTTAATGCAACCCCCCCCCCCCCCCCCCCGAATCTACAATCTGACAGCATTTGAGCATTATACTTTCTGAACTTTGCTACGTAAAAGATCAATTCATCACCAAAACCTAACTCACCCCCTCTGGTAACATTCCAAACTAAGATCAAAACCGTTAGCCGTAACAAGATTGTCTGAGTCTGAGATGGGCCCAACACCATCACGGTTCTCAATCCTTGAGCAACCCGTATCTCCCAGACTACAAAAAAATTCAGGGATTGGACTACGAACCACGTATTACTTTTACTTTAGTGAAATTACGTCCCGGTTTTGGGGACCGCCCTTGACAAACTCACGATCTCCACATCGTGATCACCGTAGCTGTTTTTTCCAGGCCTTAACACCTCAGAAATATCGAACAACCACCACCAACAAAAACTACAAATCTAGTCTCTCCCTGTTGTAAAAATCCAAATCTCCATCTCGTACGAAATCCAACTATCTCTCTTGTACAATATAAAAAATCAATTTTTTACAATATCAAAACAATCCTCTTGTACAATATCAAAACATCTCTCTTGTACATTATCCCAACTCACATGTCGTTCATTAACAAAATGTACAGTTTGGGCTTTATCAAAAGCCACATCTTGTACATCAACAAAAAAATATATTATACATAATCAGATGTACCATGTTGTACTTTAACACACTTTATAGCCTTTGCTTCCAGTTTATCTTTTTCCTGACTCTCAAAATTACAACCTGCCGCATAACTACCGTGTATCTGTGGCAATTTCCTGACCTCTTTAACGTCCCCACAATGTTGTATTAAGTTTGCCACCTCACTAGATGTTTAAAAAATTCATTTGAGTGTAGGGACAATATTCCGAGAAATTTCATGCAATTATATCTGAGTGTAGGGACGTTATAACGCTCTGCATACACCGCTATTCGTCAGCTCAGCTCCACCCACCACTACCTAGCAGTTGGTGCAACAAAAATCTTTATCTGTGCCCTAGTTCTCCCTCGTCTTGACTATTGTCACTCTCTTTTCTATCAGGTTCACCAAAACACTTCTTAGAAAAATTACAAAAGTTTCAAAACTCAGCTGCCAGGCAAAAAAAAAACGGGATCACATCACACCACTACTTCATTCACTTCATTGGCTCCCTGTACAAATACGGATTGACTACAAAATCTCTGTTCTCTCCCACAACTTTTTTCTCGAATTCCTCGCCTTCCATTCTAACCGAATTTCTCATTGTCTATTCACCCATTTGACAGCCTCTCTCCTCAACAGACGCGCTTATTCTTTCTGTCCTAAGACTCACACAAAAACATACGGTGTACGGTCGTTCTCTTTCTGTGCTTCCCAACAATGGAATTCTCTTCCATTACACATCCGCAATATACCAACCATCACAGCCTTCAAAACTGCCCTCAAAACACATCTCTTCAAAGTCAACTATTCTGCCTGATCCCCCCCCCATCTGATCAGTAAACGATGTTGATGGGTAGCCGTCCAATGGCTTGACATGTAAATAGTTCTTGAATGTGTGGAGTGAATACACATTTAATTTGGTTTCGTTTTATTTAAATAATGTATTTTTAAGTTCATGATTATGTTTGTTAAATTGTATGCACAGCTTGGTGAGCCCAGCCCTGGGTTGGGGTACCGCTCTATATAAAACCACAACTAATACAAAAAAAATAATAATAACTGCATGAAATTCCTCGGAATAAAATATCTACTCCACAAAGTCGGTAATATTCTCAGTTAACTCCCTTTCCCAGGCTAACAAAACCACATTGCGCCCTTCAACTAACGGCATCCGAAGCAGAGTTTCTTTCAGAAATTTTCCCCGGGGGGGGGGGCACTTCAGACTTTAGGGGGGGGGCACTTCAGACTTTAGGTTGGGGGGGGGGCTTGCCATTTGCCAGTTGCTAAAGACGTAGCTAAGGGGGGGCAGATGTGACATACGTCTTGCCATTTGCCAGTTGCTAAAGACGTAGCTAAGGGGTGGCAGATGTGACATACGTCCCATGGCACCATACATGTGGGGGGGGGGGCGATGTGCCTTGATTGAATTATTAATCGGTTGAAAATAATGTGTTTCAGTGTTATGGGGTGGGGGCGTAAAAATGAATCTTGTCCCATGATAACAAACACTGTAGATAGACCTCTGACAGAGGCGTCGAAAGAGAGTTTATTGAGTGGTCCACCCGGCTGTCACTTGTTCTTTATATGCCGGTGTGGCATTTTCGGACAACTGCAGGGTTTGAATCGTGAATAGTAACAACAAGTAGCGATTAGTAACGCCTTGTAACGACTAGTAAAAACTAGTAATGACTAGTAACATTAGTAACGACTAGTAACGTCTAGTAACGCATGGTAACGACTAGTAGCAAAATTAATGCCTAGTAACGTTAATTTACGACTAGTAATGACTTGTAACAAATAGAAAGGACCAGGAATGACTAGTAAGGACTAGTAAAGTCTTTATTAGGCGTAGATGCGCATAGATGCGCGTAGATGAGTGTAGATGCGAGTAGATGCACTTAGATGTTCTTAGATGTATATAGAATGTGTGTAGTTCTGCGTAGATGTGTATAGATGTAGATGTGTGTAGATGTAGATTGTGTGTAGATGTAGATGTGTGTTAATTTGGGGAGATATGTGTAAATGTGGGTCGATACGTTTAGTTGTGAGAAGCTGTGTTTAGATATGTGTAGATATGAGTAGATGTGAGGAGATGCACTTAGATTTTCCTAGATGTGTGTAGATTGGTGTATTTTTACGTAGATGAGTATAGATGTAGATGTATGTAGATGTAGATGGGTGTAGATGTAGATGCGCGTAGATGCACTAAGGTGAACTTAGATGCTCTTTGATGTGTGTAGATGTGTGTAGTTCTGTGTAGATGTGTATAGATGTAGATGCAGATGTGTGTAGCTGTAGATGTGTATAGATATAGATGTGTTTAATTGTGGGTTGATGTGTGTAGATGTAAGACGTTGTGAGTAGATATGTGGAGATGTGCGTAGATGCGAGTAGATGCACATAGATGCGCGTATTTCATGAAGATGCGAGTAGATGCACTTAGATGCACTTAGATGTGTGTCGTTGTGTAGAGGTATATAGATGTAGATGTGTGTAGATGTAAATGCACTCGAAACGCGTAAATGCACTTAAAAGCTCATAGATGTGTATAGATGTGTTTAGTTGTGTGTATATGTGTTTAGATGTAGATTATATAGATGATGATGTAGATATGTGTAGATGTAGATGCATGTAGATGCACGCTGGCATCCGTCCGTCACAATGTGACGATTGAGTGGTCTTCGGAAGATGAAATCCACATGGCCTGGCATTATTCTTCAGGGATTATCAGCTGGTTCCCAACAGCAAATCGCATCTTTCCATGCCGCATGATAACCCAAGGAAACATCATTGGATGATAAAACTTGGAACCAGTGACTTCGCAGGAGTTGTCGGAATGATTAGTGTATCAATTTTATCCGCCTTTCGGGACTCTATTTCCAGGTTTGATTTCAGAATTTCCTTCTCTTAGATGAGTTGCCATCCCAGGTTAACGAGTCCCATCCACGCGGGGTGCTGGTGGTATATTTGCTTGATTGGGCCCTGGCTGGATTTGAAATCCAGACCACCAACTTGAGATTTTGTCAGTTTAGACCAGTTTATGTCAATGCACATATATGCTTTTAGATGTGTTTAGCTGTGTGTAGTGGTGTGTAAATGTGTATATATGTAAAATGTGTAGATGTAGATGTGTGCACATTTAGATTTGTGTTAATTTGGGGTATGTGTGTAGATACGTTTAGTTGTGAGACGCTGTGTGTAGATATGTGTAGATATGTGTAGCTGCAGGTAGATGCGTTTAAATGCGTGTAGATGCGAGTAGATGCAATAAGATGCTCCTAGATGTGTGTAGATGTGTGTAGTTGTGTGTAGATGTGTATATATGTAGATTGTGTGGATTAAGATGAATGTAGATGTAAATTGCATAGATGTAGATGTTTGTAAATGTGAGAAAATGTAGGTAGATCAGAGAATTGTGTAGATATGCGTAAATGCATGTAGATGCTCGTAGAAGCGGAAAATGCATGTAGATGCACGTAGTTCCGCGTAGATGTGCGAAGACGCGTGAAAATGTGCGTAGATTGGGTTGATGCGAGTAGATGCGCGTAGATTCACATAGATGGGCGTATATGCGCGTAGATACGCATAGATTTGCTTAGATGCACGTAGATGTGAGTAGATGCACTTAGATGATATTATGTATGTGTAGATGTGTGTATTTGTGCATAAATGTGTATAGATGTAGATGTGTGTAGATGTAGATGAGTGTAGATGTAGATGTGTGTTGATGTAGATGCTCATAGATGCACGTAGATGCGTGTAGATGCGTTTAGATGAGCGTATATGAGCGTAAATGTGTGTAGATGCACGTAGATGTGCGTAGATGCGCGTTGTTGCACGTAGATGTGCGTAGACACATGCATTTTTTGCGTGTAGATGCGTGTAGATGCGTTTAGATGAGCGTAGATGAGCGCAGATTCGTGTAGGTGCGTGTAGATGAGCGTAGATGCGTGTAGATACGTGTAGATGCGCTTATATGCCCTTAGATGTGTGTAGATGTGTGTTGTGTGTAGATGTGTGTAGATGTGTATAGATGTAGATTGTGTAGATGTAGATGTGTGTAGAAGTAGATGTCTGTAAATTTTGGTAGATGTGTGTAGAAGTGAGAAGTTTGTAGATATGTGTAAATGTACGTAGATGCTCATCGAGGCTTGTAGATGCGCGTAGATGCGCATAAATCTGCGTAGATGCGCAAAGATGCACGTAAATGCACGTGGATGCGATTAGATGGAAATAGATGAACGTATTTGTGCGTTGGTGCGCGTAGATGCGTTTAGATGCGTGTAGATGCACGTAGATTCGTGTGGACAACGGTGACTCTGATTGGAGCGACGGTGACCCTGATTGGAGCGACGGTAACCCTGATTGGAGCGACTGTGACTCTGATTGGAGCGACAGTGACTTTGATTGGAGCGAAGGTGACTCTGATTGAAGCGACGTAGACTCTGATTGGAGCGACGGTGACTCTGATTTAAGCGACTGTGACTCTGATTGGAGCAACAGTTACTCTGATTGGAGCGATGGTGACTCTGATTGGAGCGACGTTGACTCTTATTGGAGCGACGGTGACTCTGATTGGAGTGACCGTGACTCTGATTGGAGCGACGGTGACTCTGATTGGAGCGACAGTGACTCTGATTGGAGCGATGGTGACTCTGATTGGAGCGACGGTGACTCTGATTGGAGCGACGGTGACTCTGATTGGAGTGACGGTGACTCTGATT
>CAXITT010000252.1:725099-739688 GCA_964033795.1 Lymnaea stagnalis | reverse complement strand
ACGGTGGTTCTGATTGGAGCGACCGTGACTCTGATTGGAGCGACGGTGACTCTGATTGGAGCGACAGTGACTCTGATTGGAGCGTCCGTGACTCTGATTGGAGTGACGGTGACTCTTATTTAAAGGACTGTGACTCTGATCGGAGCGACGGTGACTCTGTTTGGAGCGACGGTGACTCTGATTGGAGCGACGGTGACTCTGATTGGAGCAACAGTAACTCTGATTGGAGCGACGGTGACTCTTATTTGATTGCCGGTGACTCTGATTGGAGCGACGATGACTTTGATTGGAGCAACGGTGACTCTGATTGGAGCGACGGTGACTCTGATTGGAGCGACGGTGACTCTGATTGGAGCGACGGTGACTCTCATTGGAGCGACGGTGACTCTTATTGGAGCGACCGTGACTATGATTGGAGCAACAGTGACTGATTGGAGCGACGGTGACTCTGATTCGAGCGACGGTGACACTGATTGGAGCAATAGTAACTCTGATTGGAGCGACGGTGACTCTGATTGGAGCGACGGTGACTCTGATTGGAGCGACGGTGACTCTGATTGGAGCGACAGTGACTATGATAGGAGCAACAGTGACTGATTGGAGCGACGGTGACTCTGATTCGAGTGACGGTGACACTGATTGGAGCAATAGTATTTCTGAATGGAGTGACAGTGACTCAGATTTGAGCGACGGTGACTCTGATTTTAGCGACGGTGACTGATTAAAGCGACGTTGATTCTGATTGGAACGACGGTGACTCTGATTGGAGCAACGGTAACACTGATTGGAGCGACGGTGACTCTGTTTGGAGCGACGGTAACTCTTATTGGAGCAACGGTGACTCTGATTGGAGCAACGGTAACTCTGATTGGAGCGACTGTGACTCTGATTGGAGCGACATGACGGTTACTCTGATTGGAGCAACGGTGACTCTGATTGAAGCGACGGTGACTCTGATTGGAGCGACGGTGACTCTGATTGGAGCGACGGTGACTCTGATTGGAGCGACGGTGACTCTGATTGGAGCGACGGTGACTCTGATTGGAGCGACGGTGACTCTGATTGGAGCGACGGTGACTCTGATTGGAGCGACGGTGACTCTGATTGGAGCGACGGTGACTCTGATTGGAGCGACGGTGACTCTGATTGGAGCGACGGTGACTCTGATTGGAGCGACGGTGACTCTGATTGGAGCGACGGTGACTCTGATTGGAGCGACGGTGACTCTGATTGGAGCGACGGTGACTCTGATTGGAGCGACGGTGACTCTGATTGGAGCGACGGTGACTCTGATTGGAGCGACGGTGACTCTGATTGGAGCGACGGTGACTCTGATTGGAGCGACGGTGACTCTGATTGGAGCGACGGTGACTCTGATTGGAGCGACGGTGACTCTGATTGGAGCGACGGTGACTCTGATTGGAGCGACGGTGACTCTGATTGGAGCGACGGTGACTCTGATTGGAGCGACGGTGACTCTGATTGGAGCGACGGTGACTCTGATTGGAGCGACGGTGACTCTGATTGGAGCGACGGTGACTCTGATTGGAGCGACGGTGACTCTGATTGGAGCGACGGTGACTCTGATTGGAGCGACGGTGACTCTGATTGGAGCGACGGTGACTCTGATTGGAGCGACGGTGACTCTGATTGGAGCGACGGTGACTCTGATTGGAGCGACGGTGACTCTGATTGGAGCGACGGTGACTCTGATTGGAGCGACGGTGACTCTGATTGGAGCGACGGTGACTCTGATTGGAGCGACGGTGACTCTGATTGGAGCGACGGTGACTCTGATTGGAGCGACGGTGACTCTGATTGGAGCGACGGTGACTCTGATTGGAGCGACGGTGACTCTGATTGGAGCGACGGTGACTCTGATTGGAGCGACGGTGACTCTGATTGGAGCGACGGTGACTCTGATTGGAGCGACGGTGACTCTGATTGGAGCGACGGTGACTCTGATTGGAGCGACGGTGACTCTGATTGGAGCGACGGTGACTCTGATTGGAGCGACGGTGACTCTGATTGGAGCGACGGTGACTCTGATTGGAGCGACGGTGACTCTGATTGGAGCGACGATGACTTTGATTGGAGCAACGGTTACTCTGATTGGAGCGACGGTGACTCTGATTTTAGCGATAATGACTCTGATTGGAGCGATGGTGACTCTGATTGGAGTGACAGTGACTCTGTTTGGAGCGACGATGACTTTGATTGGAGCAACGGTTACTCTGATTGGAGCGACGGTGACTCTGATTCTAGCGATAATGACTCTGATTGGAGCGACGCTGACTCTGATTGGAGTGACAGTGACTCTGATTGAAGCAACGGTGACTCTGATTGGAGCGACGATTACTCTAATCTGAGCGACGGTGACTCTGATTGGAGCAACGTGACTCTGATTGGAGTGACGGTGACTCTGATTGGAGCAATGGTAACTCTGATTGGATCGACAGTGACTCTGATTTGAGCGACGGTGACTCTGATTGGTGTGAAGGTGATTCTGATTAGAGCGATGATGACTTTGATTGGAGCAACGGTGACTCTGATTGGAGCGATGGTGACTCTGATTGGAGTGACGGTGACTCTTATTGGAGCTACGGAAATTTGATTGGAGTGACAGTGACTCTGATTGGAGTGACGGTGACTCTTATTGGAGCTACGGTGACTTTGATTGGAGTGACAGTGACTCTGATTGGAGCAACGGTGACTCTGATTTGAGCGACGGTTACTCTGATCTGAGCGACGGTGACTCTGATTGGAGTTACGGTGACTCTGATTGAAGTGACGGTGACTCTGATTGGAGCGACGGTGACTCTGATTGGAGCAACGGTTACTCTGATTGGATCGACGGTGACTCTGATTTTAGCGATAATGACTCTGATTGGAGCGACGGTGACTCTTATTGGAGTGACAGTGACTCTGATTGGAGCGACGATGACTTTGATTGGAGCGACGGTTACTCTGATTGGAGTAACGGTGACTCTGATTGGAGCGACGGTGACTCTGATTGGAGTGACGGTGACTCTGATTGGAGCGACGGTGACTCTGATTGGAGCGACGGTGACTCTGATTGGAGTGACGGTGACTCTGATTGGAGCAATAGTCACTCTGATTGAAGCGACGGTGACTCTTATTGGAGTAACGGTGACTCTGATGGAGCGACATTGACTCTGATTGGAGCGACGGTGACTCTGAATCGAGCGACGGTGACTCTGATTGGAGCGACGGTGACTCTGATTGGAGCGACGGTGACTCTGATTGGAGCGACGGTGACTCTGATTGGAGCGACGGTGACTCTGATTGGAGCGACGGTGACTCTGATTGGAGCGACGGTGACTCTGATTGGAGCGACGGTGACTCTGATTGGAGCGACGGTGACTCTGATTGGAGCGACGGTGACTCTGATTGGAGCGACGGTGACTCTGATTGGAGCGACGGTGACTCTGATTGGAGCGACGGTGACTCTGATTGGAGCGACGGTGACTCTGATTGGAGCGACGGTGACTCTGATTGGAGCGACGGTGACTCTGATTGGAGCGACGGTGACTCTGATTGGAGCGACGGTGACTCTGATTGGAGCGACGGTGACTCTGATTGGAGCGACGGTGACTCTGATTGGAGCGACGGTGACTCTGATTGGAGCGACGGTGACTCTGATTGGAGCGACGGTGACTCTGATTGGAGCGACGGTGACTCTGATTGGAGCGACGGTGACTCTGATTGGAGCGACGGTGACTCTGATTGGAGCGACGGTGACTCTGATTGGAGCGACGGTGACTCTGATTGGAGCGACGGTGACTCTGATTGGAGCGACGGTGACTCTGATTGGAGCGACGGTGACTCTGATTGGAGCGACGGTGACTCTGATTGGAGCGACGGTGACTCTGATTGGAGCGACGGTGACTCTGATTGGAGCGACGGTGACTCTGATTGGAGCGACGGTGACTCTGATTGGAGCGACGGTGACTCTGATTGGAGCGACGGTGACTCTGATTGGAGCGACAGTGACTCTGATTGGAGCGACGGTGACTCTGATTGGAGCGAAGTAGACTCTGATTGGAGCTACGTTGACTCTGATTGGAGCCATGGTGACTCTGATTGGAGCGACGATGAATCTGATTGGAGCGACGGTGACTCTGATTGGAGCGACGATGACTTTGATTGGAGCAACGGTTACTCTGATTGGAGCGACGGTGACTCTGATTCTAGCGATAATGACTCTGATTGGAGCGACGGTGACTCTGATTGGAGTGACAGTGACTCTGATTGGAGCGACGATGACTTTGATTGGAGCAACGGTTACTCTGATAGGAGCGATGGTGACTCTTATTCTAGCGATAATTACTCTGATTGGAGCGACGGTGACTCTGATTGGAGTGACAGTGACTCTGATTGAAGCAACGGTGACTCTGATTGGAGCGACGATTACTCTTATCTGAGTGACGATGACTCTGATTGGAGAAACGTGACTCTGATTGGAGCAACGGTGACTCTGATTGGAGCAATGGTAACTCTGATTGGATCGACAGTGACTCTGATTTGAGGGACGGTGACTCTGATTGGTGTGAAGGTGATTCTGATTAGAGTGACAATGACTTTGATTGGAGCAACGGTGACTCTGATTGGAGCGATGGTGACTCTGATTGGAGCGACGGTGACTCTGATTGGAGCGACGGTGACTCTGATTGGAGCGACGCACTGAGACTAACCTCGCTGCCACTGAGACTAACCTCGCTCGGTGACTCTGATTGGAGCGACGGTGACTCTGATTGGAGCGACGGTGACTCTGATTGGAGCAACGGTGACTCTGATTGGAGCGACGGCGACTCTAAATGGAGCGACGGTGACTCTGATTGGAGCGACCGTGACTCTGATTGGAGTGACGTGACTCTTATTTGAACGACTGTGACTCTGATCGGAGCGACGGTGACTCTGTTTGGAGCGACGGTGACTCTGATTGGAGCGACGGTGACTCTGATTGGAGCGACGGTGACTCTTATTGGAGTGACGGTGACTCTGATGGAGCGACGTTGACTCTGATTGGAGCGACGGTGACTCTGATTGGAGCAACAGTCACTCTGATTGGAGCGACGGTGACTCTTATTGGAGTGACGGTGACTCTGATAGAGCGACGATGACTCTGATTGGAGCGACGGTGACTCTGAATCGAGCGACGATGACTCTGACTGGAGCGACGGTGACTCTAATTGGAGCGACGATGACTTTGATTGGAGCAATGGTTACTCTGATTGGAGCGAAGGTTACTCTGATTCTAGCGATGGTGACTCTGATTGGAGCGACGGTGATTCTGATTGGAGCAACAGTCTTTCTGATTGGAGCGACGTTGACTCTGATTGGAGCAACGGTGACTCTGATTTGAGCGACGGTTACTCTGATCTGAGCGACGGTGACTCTGATTGGAGCGACGGTGACTCTGATTGGAGCGACGGTGACTCTGATTGGAGCGACGATGACTCTGATTGGAGCGACGGTGACTCTGATTGGAGCGACGTAGACTTTGATTGGAACAACGGTTACTCTGATTGGAGCGACGGTGACTCTGATTCTAGCGATGGTGACTCTGATTGGAGCGACGGTGATTCTGATTGGAGTGACAGTGACTCTGATTAGAGCGACGGTGACTCTGATTGGAGTAACGGTGACTCTGATTGGAGCGACGGTGACTCTGATTGGAGCGACGGAGACTCTGATTGGAGCGACGGTGACTCTGATTGGAGCGACGGTGACTCTGATTGGAGCGACGGTGACTCTGATTGGAGCGACGGTGACTCTGATTGGAGCGACGGTGACTCTGATTGGAGCGACGGTGACTCTGATTGGAGCGACGGTGACTCTGATTGGAGCGACGGTGACTCTGATTGGAGCGACGGTGACTCTGATTGGAGCGACGGTGACTCTGATTGGAGCGACGGTGACTCTGATTGGAGCGACGGTGACTCTGATTGGAGCGACGGTGACTCTGATTGGAGCGACGGTGACTCTGATTGGAGCGACGGTGACTCTGATTGGAGCGACGGTGACTCTGATTGGAGCGACGGTGACTCTGATTGGAGCGACGGTGACTCTGATTGGAGCGACGGTGACTCTGATTGGAGCGACGGTGACTCTGATTGGAGCGACGGTGACTCTGATTGGAGCGACGGTGACTCTGATTGGAGCGACGGTGACTCTGATTGGAGCGACGGTGACTCTGATTGGAGCGACGGTGACTCTGATTGGAGCGACGGTGACTCTGATTGGAGCGACGGTGACTCTGATTGGAGCGACGGTGACTCTGATTGGAGCGACGGTGACTCTGATTGGAGCGACGGTGACTCTGATTGGAGCGACGGTGACTCTGATTGGAGCGACGGTGACTCTGATTGGAGCGACGGTGACTCTGATTGGAGCGACGGTGACTCTGATTGGAGCGACGGTGACTCTGATTGGAGCGACGGTGACTCTGATTGGAGCGACGGTGACTCTGATTGGAGCGACGGTGACTCTGATTGGAGCGACGGTGACTCTGATTGGAGCGACGGTGACTCTGATTGGAGCGACGGTGACTCTGATTGGAGCGACGGTGACTCTGATTGGAGCGACGGTGACTCTGATTGGAGCGACGGTGACTCTGATTGGAGCGACGGTGACTCTGATTGGAGCGACGGTGACTCTGATTGGAGCGACGGTGACTCTGATTGGAGCGACGGTGACTCTGATTGGAGCGACGATGACTCTGATTGGAGCGACGGTGACTCTGATTGGAGCGACGATGTCTTTGATTGGAGCAACGGTTACTCAGATTGGAGCGAAGGTTACTCTGATTCTAGCGATGGTGACTCTGATTGGAGCGACGGTGATTCTGATTGGAGCAACAGTCTTTCTGATTGGAGCGACGGTGACTCTGATTGGAGCGTCGGTTACTCTGATTGGAGGGACGGTGACTCTGATCTGAGCGACGGTGACTCCGATTGGAGCGACGGTGACTCTGATTGGAGCGACGGTGACTCTAATTTGAGCGAAGGTGACTCAGATTGGAGCAACGGTGACTCTGATTGGAGCGACGTTGACTCTGATAAGAGCGACGTTGATTCTGATTGGAGCAAAGGTGAGTCTGATTGGAGTTACGGTGACTCTGATTGGAGTGACAGTGACCCTGATTGGAGCGACGGTGACCCTGATTGGAGCGATGGTGACTCTGATTGGAGTGAAAGTGACTCTGATTGGATTGACGGTGAATCTGATTGGAGCGACGGTGGCTCTGATTGGAGCCTCGGTGAGTCTGATTGGAGGGACGGTGACTCTGATTGCATCAACGGTGACTCTGATTGGAGCGACGGTGACTCTGATTGGAGCGACGGTGACTCTAATTTGAGTGAAAGTGACTCAGATTGGAGCAAAGGTGACTCTGATTGGAGCGACGGTGACTCTAATTTGAGCGACGGTGACTCTGATTGAAGTGACGGTTACTCTGATTGGAGCGACGGTGACTCTGATTGGAGCGACGGTGACTCTGATTGGAGCGACGGTGACTCTGATTGGAGCGACGGTGACTCTGATTGGAGCGACGGTGACTCTGATTGGAGCGACGGTGACTCTGATTGGAGCGACGGTGACTCTGATTGGAGCGACGGTGACTCTGATTGGAGCGACGGTGACTCTGATTGGAGCGACGGTGACTCTGATTGGAGCGACGGTGACTCTGATTGGAGCGACGGTGACTCTGATTGGAGCGACGGTGACTCTGATTGGAGCGACGGTGACTCTGATTGGAGCGACGGTGACTCTGATTGGAGCGACGGTGACTCTGATTGGAGCGACGGTGACTCTGATTGGAGCGACGGTGACTCTGATTGGAGCGACGGTGACTCTGATTGGAGCGACGGTGACTCTGATTGGAGCGACGGTGACTCTGATTGGAGCGACGGTGACTCTGATTGGAGCGACGGTGACTCTGATTGGAGCGACGGTGACTCTGATTGGAGCGACGGTGACTCTGATTGGAGCGACGGTGACTCTGATTGGAGCGACGGTGACTCTGATTGGAGCGACGGTGACTCTGATTGGAGCGACGGTGACTCTGATTGGAGCGACGGTGACTCTGATTGGAGCGACGGTGACTCTGATTGGAGCGACGGTGACTCTGATTGGAGCGACGGTGACTCTGATTGGAGCGACGGTGACTCTGATTGGAGCGACGGTGACTCTGATTGGAGCGACGGTGACTCTGATTGGAGCGACGGTGACTCTGATTGGAGCGACGGTGACTCTGATTGGAGCGACGGTGACTCTGATTGGAGCGACGGTGACTCTGATTGGAGCGACGGTGACTCTGATTGGAGCGACGGTGACTCTGATTGGAGCGACGGTGACTCTGATTGGAGCGACGGTGACTCTGATTGGAGCGACGGTGACTTTGATTGGAGCGACGGTGACTCTGATTGGAGCGACGGTGACTCTGATTTGAGCGACGGTGACTCTCATTGGAGCGACGGTGACTCTGATTGGAGCGACCGTGACTCTGATTGGAGTGACGGTGACTCTTATTTAAACGACTGTGACTCTGATCGGAGCAACGGTGACTCTGTTTGGAGCGACGGTGACTCTGATTGCAGCGACGGTGACTCTGATTGGAGCAATAGTCACTCTGATTGGAGCGACGGTGACTCTTATTGGAGTGACGGTGACTCTGATGGAGCGACGTTGACTCTGATTGGAGCGACGGTGACTCTGAATCGAGCGACGGTGACTCTGATTGGAGCAACGGTTACTCTGATTTGAGCGACGGTTACTCTGATCTGAGCGACGGTGACTCTGATTGGAGCCACGGTGACTCTGATTGGAGCGACGGTGACTTTGATTGGAGCGACGATGACTCTGATTGGAGCGACGGTGACTCTGATTGGAGCGACGGAGACTCTGATTGGAGCGACGGTGACTCTGATTGGAGCGACGGTGACTCTGATTGGAGCGAGGGTGACTCTGATTGGAGCGACGGTGACTCTGATTGGAGCGACGGTGACTCTGATTGGAGCGACGGTGACTCTAATTTGAGTGAAAGTGACTCAGATTGGAGCAAAGGTGACTCTGATTGGAGCGACGGTGACTCTAATTTGAGCGACGGTGACTCTGATTGAAGTGACGGTTACTCTGATTGGAGCGACGGTGACTCTGATTGGAGCGATGGTGACTCTGATTGGAGCGACGGTGACTATTATTGGAGCGACGGTGACTCTGATTGGAGCGACGGTGACTCTGATTGGAACGACGGTGACTCTGATATATGCAATGGTGACTCTGATTGAAGCGACGGTGACTCTGATTGTAGCGACAGTGACCCCGATGGGAGCGACGGTGTCCCTGATTGTAGCGACGGTAACTCTGATTGGAGCGACGGTGAGCCTACACTACCTAACTACCTACCTACCTACCTAACTACCACCTTACCTACCTACCTACCACCTTACCTACCTACCTACATACCTACCTATCTACCGTAACCCTAACCCTAACTCTTAACATAACCCTTACCCTAAACTTAACCTAAACCCTAACCCCAACCCTTACCTAACCCTAACTCTAATCTACTTACCTACCTACCCTAACCCTAACCCTTGTCCTAACCATAACCCTAACCCTAACCCTAAGCATAACCCTAACTATAACCTACCTATCTACCTACCTACCTACTACCGACCTATAGACCTACCTACCTACCTACCGACCGACCAACCCAGCCTAAGCCTAACACTAACACTAACCTAGCTACCTACCTACCTAACTAACTACCTATCTACCTACCAGCTTACACAGCTACTTACCTACCTACCTACCCTAACCCTTACCATAACCCTAACCCAAACACTAAACCCTAACACTAACCCTTACCCTAACCCTAACCCTAACCCTAACCCAAACCTTAAACCCTAACCCTAACCTTAACCCTAATCCTAACCCTTACCCTAACCCATATCTTAACCCTAACCGTAACCCTTACCTTAACCCTAACCCAAACCCTAAACCCTAATTCTAACTTTAACCCTAACACCAACACTCACCCTAACCTACCTAACTATCTACCTACCTACCTACGTACCTACCTTCCTACCTACCTACCTACCTACCGACCGACCCACCCAGCCTTATCCTAACACTAACACTAACCCTAACCCTAACCCTAAGCCTAACCCTAACCCTAACCTTACCTACCTATCTACCTACTAGCTTACCTACCTACTTATGTACCTACCTACCCTAACCCTAATCTTAACCCTAAACCCTAACCCTAACCTTATCCTTAACCCTAACCCTAACCCTAACCCCTAAACCTAACCCTAACCCTTAACCTAAACCTTACCCTAAACCCTAACCCTAACCCTAACCCTAAAACTTAACTTAACCCTAACCCTAACCCTTAGCCTAACCCTAAACTTAACCCTAAGCCTAACCCTAACATACCTACCTACCTACCTAACTAACTATCTATCTAACTACCTACCTACCTAACTACCTACCTACCTACCTAACGACCCACCCATCCAGCATAAGCGTAACCCTAACACTAATCATAACCCTAACCCTAAGCCTAATCCTAACCATAACCTTAACCCTAACCTTAACCCTAACCTTAACCCTAACTCTAACCCTTAGCCTAACCTAACCTTTAACTTCCTAACTACCCACCTACCTACCTACCTACCTACCAGCTTACCTACTTACTTACCTACCTACATACCTACACAAACCCTAAAACTTACCCTAAACCTAACACTAACCCTAAGCCTAACCCTAACACTAACCCTAACCCTAACCTTAACCCTAACCTACCTACCTACCGACCTACCTACCTACCTACCTACCTACCTATTACCAACCTATTGACTTACCTACCTACGTACCGACCGAGCCACCCATGCTAACTCTAACCCTAACCCTAACCCTAACCTAGCTACCTAGCTACCTACCTAACTACCTACCTACCCTAACCCTAACCCTTACCCTAAACCTAACGCTAACCCTTACCCTAACCCTTATTCTAAACCTAACCCTAACCTAGCTACCTACGTACCTACCAACCTAACTACCTACCTACCTACCCTTACCCTAAACCTAACCCTTTCCCTAACCCCAACCCTTACCGTAACTCTAACCCTAACCCTTAGACTAAACCTGACCTTAACCTTAACCTTAACCCTAACCCTAACCCTAATTCTAACCCTAACCCCTAACCATAACCCTAAACCTAACCCTAAAGCTAACCCTAACCCTATTCCTTACCCTACCCTAACCCTTGCCTTAAACCTTACCCTAACCCTTAGCCTAACCCTAACCCTATTCCTTACCCTAACCCTAACCCTTACCTTAAACCTTACCCTAACCCTTAGCCTAACCCTAACCATAAGCCTAACCCTAACCCTAACCTAACCACCTACCTACCTAACTATTTATCTACCTACCTACCTACCTAACTACCTACATACATACCGACCGACCCACCCAGCCTAAGCATAACCCTAACACTAATCCTAACCCTAAGCCTAACCCTAACCCTAACCCTAACCTAGCTACCTACCTACCTAACTAACTACCTATCTACTTACCAGCTTACCTACATTTCTACACTAAGCCTAACCCTTACCCTAACCCTAAACCCAACCCCAACCCTTACCTAACCCTAAACCTAACCTACTTAATTACCTACCTACCTAACTACCTACCTACCTAACTACCTACCGACCGACACACCCAGCCTAAGCCTAACCTTAATACTAAACCTAACCCTAAGCTTAACCCTAACCCTAACTTTAACCTAGCTACCTACCTACAAACCTACCTAACTACCTATCTAACTACCAGCTTACCTACCTATCTACCCTAACCCTAACCCTATCCCTTAGCCTAACCCTAACCTTAACCCTAACCTTAACCCTAACCTTAACCCTAACCTTAACCCTAACCTTAACCCTAACCTTAACCCTAACGAATTGGGATTGGAATTGGGATTGGAATTGGGATTGGAATTGGCTAACCTTAACCCTAACCTTAACCCTAACCTTAACCCTAACCTTAACCCTAACCTTAACCCTAACCTTAACCCTAACCTTAACCTTAACCTTAACCCTAACCTTAACCCTAACCTTAACCCTGACCTTAACCCTAACGCTAACGCTAACGCTAACCCTAACCCTAACCTACCTACCTACCTAACTAACTAACTATCTACCTACCTAACTACCTACCTACTTACCTACCTACCTACCTACCGACCCATCCAGCCTAAGACTAACTTCTAACACTAACCCTAATCCTCAGCCTAACTTTAACCCTAACCCTAACCTAGCTACCTACCTACCTTTCTATCTACCTACCAGCTTACCTACTTACTTACCTATCTACATACCTACACAAAACCCTAAAACTAACTCTAACCCTAACCCTAAGCCTAACCCTAACCCTAACCTACCTACCTAACTACCTACCTACCTACTACCAACCTATTGACCTACCTACCTACGTACCGACCGACCAACCCAGCCTAACCCTAAAACTAACCCTAACCCTAACCCCTAACCCCTAACCCCTAACCCTAACCATAAAACTAACCCTAACTTTCCTACCTACCTACCTACCTAACTAACTAACTATCTACCTACCTAACTACCTACCTACCTACTAACAAACTATTGACCTACCTACCTACGTACCGACCGACCCACCCAGCCTAACCCTAACACTAACCCTAACCCTAACCCCTAACCCTAACCGTTACACTAACCCTTACCCTAACCCTAACCCTTATCTTAACCCTAACCCTTAGCATAACCCTAACCTTAACCCTAACCCTAACCCTAACCTACCTACCTACCTACCTACCTACCGACTAACCGACCGACCCACCCAGCCTAAGCCTAACACTAACCCTAAGTCGAACCCTAACCCTTACCTTAACCCTAACCCTAACTCTTAGCCTAACCCTAACCCTAACATTAACGTTAACCCTATCCCTAAACCTAACCCTAACCTTAACCCTAATCAACCTACCTACCTAACTAAATAACTAACTATCTACCTACCTACCCACATAACTAACTACCTACCTACCTACCTACCTACCTCCCGACCGACCAACCAATCCTAAGGCTAATCCTAACACTAACCCTAACCCTAACCCTAAACCCTAACCCTAACCCTAAACCCTAACCCTAACCCTAACACTTACCCTAACCCTAAACCTTACTTTAACCCTAACCCTAACCCTTAACCTAACCCTAACCCTAACCTTAAACTTAACCCTAACCCTATTCCTAAACCCTAAACTTAACCCTAACCCTTACCCTATTCCTTAACCCTAAACCTAACCCTTAGCCCAATCCTAACCTTAACCCTAACCCTAAGCCTAACCCTAACCCTAACTCCTAACCCTAACCCTTACCCTTACCCTAACCCTAACCCTAACCCTATTCCTAACCCTAACCCTAACCCTAAACCCTAACATTACCCTTACCCTTACCGTAACCCTAACCCTTACCTTAACCCTAAACATTAGCCTATTCCTAAGCCTTAGCCTAACCCTAACCTTAATTCTAAACCTAATCTACCTACCTAACTAACTAACTAACTATCTACAAACCTATCTACTTAACTAACTACCTACTTACCTACCGACCGACCCACCCATCCTAAGCCTAATTCTGACACTAACGCTAACCGTAAGCCTAAACCTAACCCTAAACCTAACCTAGCTACCTACCTACCAACCTAACTACCTACCTACATACCCTAACCCTTACCCTAAGCCTAACCCTAACCCTTAGCTTAACCCTAACCTTAACCCTAACCTTAACCCTAACCTTAACCCTAACCTTAACCTTAAACTTAACCCTAACCTTAACCCTAACCTTAACCTTAACCTTAACCCTAACCTTAACCCTAACCTTAACCCTAACCTTAACCCTAACCTTAACCCTAACCTTAACCCTAACCTTAACCCTAACCTTAACCCTAACCTTAACCCTAACCTTAACCCTAACCTTAACCCTAACCTTAACCCTAACCTTAACCCTAACCTTAACCCTAACCTTAACCCTAACCTTAACCCTAACCTTAACCCTAACCTTAACCCTAACCCTAACCTACCTACCTAACTACCTACCTACCTACTACCAACCTATTGACCTACCTACATACGTACCGACCGACCCACCCAGCCTAACACTAACACTAACACTAAGCTTAACCCCTACCTCCTAGCCCTAACCGTAACACTAAGCCTTACCCTAACCCTTACCCTAACCTAACCCTTATCTTAACCCTAACCCTAACCCTAACCCTTAGCCTAACCCTAACCTTAACCCTAACCTTAACCCTAACCATAACCATAACAATAACCCTAACCCTAACCTACCTACCTTCCTACCTAACTAACTAACTATCTACCTACCTAACTACCTACCTACCTACTACCAAACTATTGACCTACCTACCTACGTACCGACCGACCCACCCAGCCTAACCCTAACACTAACCCTAACCCTAACCCCTAACCTTAACCCTAACCGTAACACTAACCCTTACCCTAACCCT
>CAXITT010000252.1:680099-722599 GCA_964033795.1 Lymnaea stagnalis | reverse complement strand
CTTAACCCTAACCTTAACCCTAACCTTAACCCTAACCTTAACCCTAACCTTAACCCTAACCTTAACCCTAACCTTAACCCTAACCTTAACCCTAACCTTAACCCTAACCTTAACCCTAACCTTAACCCTAACCTTAACCCTAACCTTAACCCTAACCTTAACCCTAACCTTAACCCTAACCTTAACCCTAACCTTAACCCTAACCTTAACCCTAACCTTAACCCTAACCTTAACCCTAACCTTAACCCTAACCTTAACCCTAACCTTAACCCTAACCTTAACCCTAACCTTAACCCTAACCTTAACCCTAACCTTAACCCTAACCTTAACCCTAACCTTAACCCTAACCTTAACCCTAACCTTAACCCTAACCTTAACCCTAACCTTAACCCTAACCTTAACCCTAACCTTAACCCTAACCTTAACCCTAACCTTAACCCTAACCTTAACCCTAACCTTAACCCTAACCTTAACCCTAACCTTAACCCTAACCTTAACCCTAACCTTAACCCTAACCTTAACCCTAACCTTAACCCTAACCTTAACCCTAACCTTAACCCTAACCTTAACCCTAACCTTAACCCTAACCTTAACCCTAACCTTAACCCTAACCTTAACCCTAACCTTAACCCTAACCTTAACCCTAACCTTAACCCTAACCTTAACCCTAACCTTAACCCTAACCTTAACCCTAACCTTAACCCTAACCCTAACCTACCAAACTACCGACATATCGACCTATCGAGCTACCTAGCTACCTATCGACCGACCCACCCAGCCTAACCCTAAGCCTAATCCTAACGGTAACCCCAACCATTACCTAACCCTAACCATAACCCTAACCTACCTACCTACATACCCCAATTCTTACCCTAACCCTAACTCTTACCCTAATCCTAAACCTTAGCCTAACCCTAAACTTAACCCTAACCCCAACCCTAACCTACCTACCTACCTACCTAACTAACTATCTACCTACCTACCTACATAACTACCTACCTACCTATCGACCTTCCTACCTACCTAGCTACCTACCTAACTACCTAGAAGCTTACAAACCTACTTACATAAGTACCCAAACCCTAACCCTTACCCTAACCCTAACCCTTACCCTAACCCTAAGCCTAAGCCTAACCCAAACCCTAACCTACCTACCTACCTACCTACCTGCTACCGACCTATCGACTTATCGACATACCTACCTACCTACCGACTGACCCACCCAGCCAAACCGTAACCCTTAACCTAACCCAAACCCCAACCCATACCTAACCCAACCCTAACCCTAACCTACCTAAAAACCTACCCTAAACCTAACCCTTACCCTAACCCTACCCCTTTCCCTAACCCTAACCCTAACAATAGCCTGACCCTAAACTTAACCCTAACCCTAACCCTAACCTACCGACATACCTACCTATCTAAATAATTATCTTCCTACCTACCTACGTAACTACCTACCTATCGACCTACCTACCTAGCTACCTACGTACCTACCAACCTACCTACCTACGTACCTACCACCTTACCTACCTACCTACCTACCTACCTACCAGCTTACCTACCTACTTACCTACCTACCTGCCCTAACCCTTACCCTAATTCTAAACCTTACCCTAAGCCTAACCCTTGCCTTAATCCTATCCCTGACCTAGCTACCTACCTACCTACCTACCTACCTACCTACCAGTTTACCTACCTACTTACCTACCTACCTACCCTAACCTTAACCCTTACCCTAACCTTAACCCTAAGCCTTACCCTAACCCTAACCCTAACCTACCCCTAACCCTAACCTACCTACCTACTTACCTACCTGCTACCGACCTATCGACCTACCTAACGATCGACCCACCCAGCCTAACACTAACTTTAACACTATCCCTATCCTTAACACTAAGCCTAACCCTAACCTTAACACTATTCCTAAATCTAACCCTAACCCTTACCCTAACCCTAACCCTATTTTAGCTACCTACCTACCTACCTAACTACCTACCTACCAGCTAACCTACCTACTTACCTACCTACCTACCCTAACCCTAACCCTTACCCTAAACCTAAGCCTAACCCTAAGCCTAACCCTAAGCCTAAGCCTAACCCTAACCCTAACCCTAAACCTAAACCTAACCCTAACCCTACCCCTAACCCTTACCTATCTTCATACCTACCTACCTACCTACTACCTACCTACTAACCTACCTACCTACCTTCCTACCTACCTACCTAGCTACCTACATAACTACCTACCTACCAACCAGCTTACCTACCTACTTACCTACCTACCTATCCTAATCCTTACCCAAACCCTAACCCTAAGACGAACCCTAACCTTAACCCTAACTCTTACCCTAACCCTAACCCTAACCTAGCTACCTACCTACCTAGTTACCTACCTACCTACCAGCTTACCTACCTACTTACCTACCTACATACCTACCCAAACCCTAACCCTTACCCTATACCTAACCCTAACCCTAACCCTAACCTTAACCATAACCCTAACTCTAACCCTAACCCGTACCTAGCTACCTACCTACATACCTACCTACCTATCTACCTACCTACCTACCATAACCCTAACCCTAACCCTAACCCTAACCCTAACCCGTTGTTGTTTTTTAAAACTTTTACCACACATAGAAGTTTGACATATGCTATAGAAATATCTTTATTATCAAAATTATTTTTTCTCTGGCTAAAGTTTCATCTATAACTACTTTTATGTCTTAAAAGTAGTGCTATTTATTTTTATAACACTTTCACATCTGTCAAGTTTTCATGATTAAAATCAACTAGTGGTGACTCCGCTTTGCAATTCGTCAGTAAAATACGATTTGAAATGTTTTAAACGAATAATTAGGGTCTAGATTTCCTTGATATGTCCGAATGGCAACTCCCACTTTCTATATTCCCAAAAAGAAAATAAAACATGGATTCATGTGTATTTTAAAATTACTACGTCACATCTATAAAAAGCATGAAAGGTTAAATCTCACTGTCGTATGGAACACGGTGAATAGTGTTGGTAATAAATTTAGCAGCTTAAAGCTGCATTCTTAAATTAGAAAATAAAAACATTATTTCGCAGAGTTGCAAAGCAATTTAGAGTATAATAATTTATATCTAACTAAGAATTTATTTCAATTGAAAAATCGAATTTAAAAAAAACAGTATAGCTAATTCATTTTTTATTATTATAATGATTTTAACCTTCGGCGGCTATCAATGGAGGACATTGTTCAAGCTGTGTAAGGAATTGAAGAACAGGGTATGTGAAAACTTGGCAAAGAAAGACAGGACGATAACAGAAGAATATTTAGACAGATGGATTTTTTTGGAATATATCCTGAGACAAATTCGACAAGTCAAGAAATTAAATGTTTTAAAAACGAGAAAATGTTAACACAGTTAACAGTTTATTAGTAAGATTGCTTTAAATACGACACAAATCCTTAATGTGTATTTCAACTAGAACAACAATGAATAGAAACGCTGACACCAATAACATCTGCGAACAATGTATGATATATTCTGATCACGGGCTACACAGAGAAGACAGGAATGGAAATACAGCGTTGGTGTACGTTGTTAGGTCTGTACATTTTGATTGTCTGAGATCTCTGCTGTCCGGTGTCCAGATTGATGTCAACAAAGTAAATAATGTGTCGGAAACTCCCCTTATGTACGGGGCACAACACGGTAATCTCGAATGTGTCCAAGTTCTTGTGTCAGCCGGTGCACACGTTGAGGTCACAGATGCGAATGGATCTACAGCTTTGATGTACGCTTCAATTCGTGGACATTCGGAATGTGTTCAATATTTAGTGGAGATCGGTGCAGAAGCAAATGTTAAAAACAAGTATGGGCACACTCCCTTGATATTGGATTGCAGCCAGGGTAATCTCGACTGTGTTCTCCCTCTCATAAGACATGGGGCTGACGTCAACGCAGTTGACAGTAGACGTGAGACGCCTCTGATGAAGGCTGCCAAAAATGGACACGCCCAGGTCGCAAATACTCTACTGGATGTGGGAGCTGACATCAATGCCAGAGACAACATTGGTAACACAGCGATTTGTCTAGCCGCCTCATGCGGTAGTATAGGGTGCGTGGAAAAGCTGGTGCAACTTAATGCTGATGTCAATGCTAGAAACAATGAAGGTAACACACCACTCATGATAGCTGCACTAAATAAACATGTAGATTGTATAGACGTCTTAATGAGTCATGGGGCTTTCGTAAATGCAACATCTTTAATGGGTCTAACGGCGCTACATATAACATCAATCAAAGGAATTGTCATTAGCACAGAGGTTATTCTGAGGAGCAACCCTTGCATTGATGCTAAAGATGATAAAGGAAACACTCCATTGATATATGCTTCGTCCAAGGGACATCATCACTGTCTCAATGCAATAATCTCATCCGGTGCAGACGTCAACATACAGAACGCTAATCAAGACTCGGCCCTGAGCTTGGCTGTGTTGAATGGTAGCACGGAATGTGTTGAGCTTCTCATTGATGCCAAGGCTGATGTTAACATACAGAATGCTAATCAAGACTCAGCCCTGAGCTTGGCTATGTTGAATGGTTGCACAGAACGTGTTAAGCTTCTTCTTGATGCCAAGGCTTATGTTAAGCAGTTTCACGACAATGGTAACTCGGTGCTTCACCTGGCCTGCATGACCTCTGTTACGCACTGACTTGTATTGGGAGAAATTAATCTCCTATTTTAATTTTAAATTGGCTCGTTGTAAACAGTGCCTAACAAAGGACGATACCATAGAATCAAAAGTATTAAAGATACGACACAAAACAGTTTCTAGTTACAATTAATAAGATTTATTAAGTCTTAAGATAATTACAACAGAAAAGAAAATATAATTACAATCTTCAACTTACAGTATGGTAGATCTTGTACCGGTACACAGTTAACACAGTTAGAATAATGTTCCAATAAATAATGCGAAATAAAGACATATGAGCACACAAATACACAAAGAATAAAACACGCCTCGTAATGTTAAGAAAATCTATCTGAAATCTCCGTTCCTCCATATCTGTCAATCCTTTATATATATGTTGCGTAAGACGCTTCCAGCAGGACCTATGACGTGTTGTTTACATATCTCGGGTTAAGGAGTACATTCCAGAAGATACCCGGAAACATTCTACCCCATGCGTAATTGGAAGCCGATTGTAAACAAGCTACATCAAAGAGATTTAACCACGACCACAACAGACGTTACTGTTTGCTAGGAATAGTTTTTCTGATGTGAGTTAAATTTCTTTGAGAAATAACAGATAGGGTGATCTACATTGTGGTCATCTTCTTGAAAAAGAACTGCACCAATGCCAACGTCACTTGCATCTACAGCTAATTTAAACTGTTTGTTAAAGTCTGGTGCAATGAGAACAGGAGCATTATCAAGTATATTTTTAATGTTTTCGAATGCTTCCTGACAAGCATCTGACCAATGAAATTTTGCATTTTTCTTTAACATATTACTTAAAGGAGAAGCAATAACTGAGAAATTTTTGCAAAATTTTCTATATTAACCTGCCATTCCCAAAAATCTCATTAACTGTTTTCTAGTAGTGGGTGGTGGAAGTGATACAATAGCATTTATCTTAGCTTGAACAGGCTTTACATGACCTTGACCCACTATGTGACCTAAATATTCCACAGTTGCATGACAAAATTCACATTTATTTAAATTTACAGTTACATTTGCCTGCAAAAATTTTTTAAACAGAGATCTTAATTGGTTTACATGAGTTGAAAAATCTTGGCTGTAAATAATTACATCATCAATATAGGCGCTGCAATTTTCCTGGTCAGCAATAATGTTATTTACAAGACGTTGGAATGTAGCCGGGGCATTTTTCATTACAAACGGCATTACTTTATATTGGTATAAACCATCTGGAGTACAAAAAGCAGAGATTTCTTTTGCTCTGTAAGATAGAGGAACCTGCCAATAACCTGATAGTAAGTCTATCTTGGTTACATATTTGGCATCACCTATTCTATCTAAAAGTCGTCTATCCTTGGAATCGGAAAGGAATCAGTCTTGGTAAATGCATTCACTTTCCTGAAGTCAGTACAAAACCTATAACTTTTGTCAGGCTTTGGGACTAAAATACATGGTGAACTCCAGTTACTAGAGCTTGGTTCAATTATATCATTTTCAAGCATGTATTTTATTTCAGACCGGATTATTTCAAGTTTTTTCGGATTGACCCTATAGGGGTTTTGTTTGACTGGAACTGCATTGCCAATATCAACATCGTGTACAGCAAAGTTGGTTTTATTAGGCACATAAGGAAAGAGTAAAACAAAATCTGCAATAACAGACTTAACAACATCCTTCTCTGACAATCACAAATGTCCTAGTTTCTTATCTAAGTTGGCCAGTATTTCTGAATTTTTAAGTTTGTAATTACCAACTTTTTCTGGGACACTTTTAAAGGTTTCAGTAGCATTTTCTTTAAGTACTAAAGCTACAGTTGAAATTGTGTTAACATTAGTTTCTAAGGATGGACAATGATCATCACATTTTCTATCAACATATTCTTTTAACATGTTAATGTGACATAACTGTTTCTTTCTTTTACGATCTGTTGTTAACAGAATGTAATTTAAATCATTAAGTGTGGCCTCAACTACATAAGGACAAAAATATCTAGCTTCTAGTGCCTGCCCTCGTATCGGCAAAAGCACAAGCACTTTGTCCCCTGAAGCAAACTGTCTGAATTTTGACTTTTTGTCATACCAAACTTTCATTTTAGAATGTGAATCTTTTAAATGTAATTTAGCCAAATTAACGGCGTTAAAAAAGATTAGTTTTAAATTTTAGGACATAGTCAAGAAGTCCTTCCGTGGGTGTCGATGACAACCACGTGTCTTTCTCTTGTTCTAGGCAGTAGGTTCTCATCATGTTCTTCAACGTCTGATGGAATTGCTCAAGTGCTCCTTATAACTCAGGATGATATGCACTCGACAAGCAGTGTTCTATGCCCAACTGGTTCAACACTTGTTTGAATATTCCAGCCTTGAAGTTGGTTCCTTGGTCAGACTGTATAGACTTCGGAAGACCAAACAATGTAAAAAACTTCGTCAAGGCTTTGACGATGTTCGGAGTCTTGATATTGCGAAGAGGAATAGCTTCTGGGAATCTTGTTGACGCACACATGATTGTAAGCAAATATTTGTGACCTGATTTTGTCTTTGGTAGAGGTCCAACGCAGTCTATAATAACGCGACTGAAAGATTCTTCGAATGCTGGAATGGGTTGAATAGGACCTGCTGGTATCTTCTGATTTGGTTTCCCTACCACCTGACAAGTATAACATGATCTGCAGTAGTCAACCACATCTTTCTTGATTTTGGGCCAAAAGAAGTGTGACGTGATTTTGTGATATGTCTTCTTTACTCCCAAATGGCCTGAAAGTGGTGAATCATGGGCTAGGTTCAGGATTTCGTTCCGGAATGGTGTAGGAACTACAATCTGGTGAACTATCCTCCATTCTTCGTCAGAATTTGCGTCTGGAGGTCGCCATTTTCTCAAAAGTATGTCATCTTGAAGGTAATAACATATAGGAAATTGTTCAGCTTCTTCTTGGGTCAAAGCGTTCTCTCGAAGTGTGACTATTTCTGGATCACTCTTCTGTTCTTCAATAAGTTGCATTCGAGTTGGAGTCTTGTAATTACTAGCCTCTTCATTCAAAGGTCAGGGCTTGATCACGTGATTCACGAAGTAGGACAGGAAAATTACAAATTTTGCTAGACATTACCGGCGATCGAACGGTTCAGTTGCCTTTGTAATTTTCTTTGTGATCATAAGCTATATTTATCTTTGACCCCGAAATCACCATCTTTCCAACCATAGGGATTGGGCGATTACAAATACTCATTACAAAGGGGTAAAAACACAAAAAATAGGACAATTTTGACATTTTTCTGATTGATAGGGTCAGGAAATGTGCAATTTATTATATTTTCTAACTTACTTTTGTAAAAACAAATATAAAAATGTAATAGAGAAATGGTTAATAAAGCGAAATAACTAATAATAATAAATTTTTTAAAATTTGCCATTTTCGTCAATTAATCACCCGCACCTCCCATTAATATCAAACTCGTCATTTTAGACACTCCTCGTCATTTCAATATCAACCTTGTCATTTCAAAATGTTTCTCGTCATTTCAAAATGATTCTCGTCATCTCAATATCAAACTCGTCATTCAAGATAACCCTGTCGTTTCAATATGAACCTCGTCATTTCAAATTACTCCTCGTCGTTTCAATATTAATCTCGTCATTTTAAGTTGCTCCTCGTCATTTCAATGTCAACCTCGTCATTTCAAGATACTGCTCGTCATTTTAATATTAATCTCGTCATTTAAAATCAACCTCGTCATTTCTTGATGATCCTTGTCATTTCAATATCAACTTCGTTATTTCAAGATGATTCTCGTCATTTCAATATCAACCTCGTCATTTCAATAGCAACCTCATCATTTTAGGCACTTTTCGTCATTTCAATATCAACCTCATCATTTCAATATCAACCTCGTCATTTTAGACACTCCTCCTTATTTCAATATCAACCTCGTCATTTTAGACACTCTTCGTCATTTGAAAATCAAACTCGTCATCTCAATATCAACCTCGTCATTTTAAAATGATTCTCGTCATTTCAATATCAAACTCGTCATTCAAGATAATCCTCGTCATTTCAATATCAACCTCTTCATTTCAATATTAACCTCGTCATTTCAATAATAACCTCATCATTTCAATATCAATCTCGTCATTTCAAGATTCTCTTCCTCATTTTAATATCAACCTCGTCATTTCAAGATGCTCTTCGTCATTTCAATGTCAATCTCGTAATTTCAGATTAATCCTTTTCATTTCAAGAATCTTCTCGTCATTTCAATATCAACCCCGTCATTTTAAGATGATCCTCGTCATTGCAATATCAACCTCGTCATTTCAATATTATCCTCGTCATTTCAATATCAACATCGTCATATCAACCTCCTAATTTCACTATCAACAGCATTATTTCAAGATGCTCCTCGTCATTTCAATGTCAACCTCGTCATTTCAAATTAGTCCTCGTCATTTCAATATTAACCTCGTCATTTAAAAATCAACCTCGTCATTTCTTGATTATCCTTGTCATTTCAATATCAACAACGTCATTTCAATATTAACCTCGTCATTTCAATATAAACCTCATAATTTCAAGACACTCCTCATCATTTCAATAGCAACCTCGAAATTTCAAAATCAGTCTCGTCATTTCAATATTAACCCAGTCAATTCAAATTACTCCAGGTCATTTCAATATTAACCTCGTTTTTTCAACCTGGTAATTAGAAATGACGAGATTGATATTGAAATGACGTGATAAATTTTGAAATGACGAGATTGATATTGAAATGACGAGATAAATTTTGAAACGACGGGGAGTAATTTGAAATGACGAGGTCGATATTGAAATGACGAGGTTGATATTGAAATGACGAGGAGTGTCTAAAATGACGAGGTTGATATTGAAATGACGAGGTTGATATTGAAATGACAAGGATCATCAAGAAATGTCGAGGTTGATATTTTAATGACGAGGTTAAAATTGAAATAACGAGGAGTAATTTGAAATGACAAGGTTGACAATGAAATGACGAGAAGCATCTTGAAATAACGCTGTTGATATTGAAATTAGGAGGTTGATATTGAAATGACGAGAAATATCTTGAAATGATGATGTTAATATTGAAATGACGAGGATAATATTGAAATGACAAGGTTGATATTGCAATGACGAGGATCATCTTGAAATGACGAGGTTGATATTGAAATGACGAGAAGTATCTTGAAATGAAGAGGATTAATCTGAAATTACGAGATTGACATTGAAATGACAAAGGGCATCTTGAAATGACGAGGTTGATATCAAAATGACAAAGAGTATCTTGAAATGACGAGATTCATATTGAAATGATAAGGTTAATATTGAAATGACGATGTTAATATTGAAATGACGAGGTTGATATTGATATGACGAGGATTATCTTGAATGAAGAGTTTGATATTGAAATGACGAGAATCATTTTAAAATGACGAGGTTGATATTGAAATGACGAGGTTGATATTGAAATGACGAGGAGTGAGTAAAATGACGAGGTTGATATTGAAATGACGAGGAGTGTTTAAAATGACAAGGTTGATATTGAAATGACGAGGTTGATATTGAAATGACAAGAAGCATCTTGAAATAACAAGGATGATTTTGGAAATGACGAGATTGATATTGAAATGGCGAGGTTAATAGAAATGACGAGAAATATCTTGAAATGACGAGGATAATATTGAAATGACGAGGTTGATATTGAAATGACAATGTTAATATTGAATCGACTTGGAGAAATTTGAAATGACGAGATTAATATTGAAATGACGAGATTGATATTGAAATTACGAGGTTGTTATTGAAATGACATGTTTGATATTGAAATTAAGAGGTTGATATTGAAATGACGAGTTTGATATTGAAATGACGAGGAGTGCCTAAAATGACGAGAAATATCTTGAATTGACGATGTTGATATTGAAATGACGAGGATAATAATGAAATGACGAGGTTGATATTGCAATGACGAGGATCATCTTGAAATGACGAGGTTGATATTGAAATGACGAGAAGTATCTTGAAATGAAGATGATTAATTTAAAATGACGAGATTAACATTGAAATGACGAAGAGTATCTTGAAATGACGAGATTGATATTGAAATGATGAAGTTAATTTTGAAATGACGAAGTTAATATTGAAATGACGAGGTTGATATTGAAAGGACAAGGACTATCTTGAATGACGAGTTTGATATTAAAATGACGAGAATCATTTTAAAATGACGAGGTTGATATTGAATTGACGAGGTTAATATTGAAATGACAGGGTTGATATTGAAATGACAAGGATCATCAAGAAATGACGAGGATGATATTGAAATGGAGAGATTAATATTGAAATTACCTGGAGTAATTTGAAAGGACGTGGTTGATATTGAATTGACGAGGTTGATATTCAAATTACGAGAAGTAATTTGAAATGACGAGGTTGATTTTGAAATGACGACGAGTATTTTGAAATCACGAGATTGATATTGAAATGACAAGATTAATATTGAAATATCGAGGAGTTATTTGAAATGACGAGGTTGATATTGAAATGACGAGGAGTATCTTGAAATAACGAGTTTGCTATTGAAATGACGAGATTGATATTGAAATTACGAGGATTATATTGAAATGACGAGGTTGATATTGAAATGACGAGAAGCATCTGAAATAACGAGGTTGATATTGAAATAACTAGATTGATATTGAAATTATGAGGTTGATATTGAAATGACGAGGTTAATATTGAAATGACCTGGAGTAATTTGAAATGACGAGATTAATATTGAAATGACGAGATTGATATTGAAATTACGAGGTTGATATTGAAATGATGAGGAGTGTCTTTAAATTAGGAGAATGATATTGAAATGACGAGGTTAATATTGAAATGACGTTGTTGATATTGAAATGACAAGGATAATCAAGAAATGACGAGGTTGATATTTAAATGACGAGGTTAATATTGAAATGAAGAGGAGTAATTTGAAATGTCGAGATTGAAATTGAAATGTCGAGGAGTATCTTGAAATGACGAGGTTGATATTGAAATGATGAGATTAATATTGAAATGACATGGTTGATATTGAAATGACGAGGTTGATATTGAAATGACGAGGATTTTCAATTAGGAACATCCTTCCGGTCGCTCTCAGAAACAGCCAGACACTGAGTCTTTCAAAACTGATTTGAAGACTTATCTACACAAATCTGCTGGGGTCATTTTGCCTATCTAGCTATTATCTTGTAGATGTACATTGGCCTGTGCTGTTTATGGTTGCAAGATGTGAAAGACTTAGAATGGGTATTCTCGTATATAGTTTTTGTAATATTGCATTGTGTATTTCAATGTAATTGTAATATGTACCACGCTTCGAGCCTTTGGGGATGAAGCGTGATATTCAAATAATCTTTATTATTATTATTATATTATATTGTATAAAGGATTTGTAAGATAAACTTTGTGTTGTTGTTGTTTTGTTTTTTTTTGGTGTTGTTTAATTGACGTGACAAATACAACTTCACTACAAGTCACTGACATTAACACTCATAAAGAGCGCAGTGGTATGATCTTTTATGAAACTCGGCTTCGCAACGCTATGCAAACAAGTGTATATGAACACACTAGCAGTTGTAAAAGAGAAACAGATTGAATTCATTCCTCGAATTAACGAAGAGGCAAGGGAGAATACATTTTACCGTTTATAATGAAAAATTAGAAAATGTTCAGTAATTTTTCACGTGCCATGAAAATGCATATA
Source organism: Lymnaea stagnalis (assembly GCA_964033795.1). Taxonomy (NCBI): domain Eukaryota; kingdom Metazoa; phylum Mollusca; class Gastropoda; family Lymnaeidae; genus Lymnaea; species Lymnaea stagnalis. The sequence continues at coordinate 710,139 of CAXITT010000252.1, read as the reverse complement.
AATATATTTGTTTATTTTTTTTAATTATTTTTTTTTTGAATTCCGCTGGAGTACATACATTCCTTTAACATTCTTAGTTTAAGGGCGGCTCTAATTCGCTTTAAAGCATGGATAACAGGGTGAAAAACGTGAGTCCAAAATAACAATTAAATAATAATCCAATCAAATAATCAAAAAATTATAAAAAAAATAATCAAATAATACAATTATTATAAAATAATAATAAAAAATAATAATAAAATAATAATCACATAATTATAAAATAATAATCAAGTAATTAAATAATTATAAAATAGTAATTGAAAAATAAAAGAGAACAACTTGATTTCAAGGAACTCTCTTTTTTATGTTCCTTTATCTTGTACCTGAATTGATCTTGTATCAGAATATATCTTATTTTCGAATGTATGTGAGCTTATTTTGTATTTGCCCTTATCTTTTACCTGAACTTACCTTGTATTTGCATGTATCTTATATCTAAATTTATCATTTATCTGAATATATCTTGTATCTGAACGTATCTTGTTTTTGTATGTATCTTGTATCTGAAGCTATCTTTCATCTGAACGCATCTTTTATTTGTATGTATCTTTCTTTCTCCTATATCTTAAGGGCCCACGATCAATTTATTGATCATTTTGGCTCCTATGCATGTAGATGGGATTTGCAATGTTTCTGTTCCTGGTGTTGATGAGGAAATTTCACTGATTTCCAGTGCCACTTTGTGAGGGAAACATGCACTAGGGGTATCTTGTATCTGAACCCATCTTGTATCTGAATGTATCTCGTATCTGAACTTGTCTTTTATCTGAACTTATCTTGCATCTGTATGAATCTTGTATCTGAAATTATATTTTTTTCGAATGTATCTTTTATCTGAATTTATCTTGTATCTGATCTTATCTTGCATCTGAAATGATCTTATATTTGAAAACAATCTTGTATCTGAAGTTATCTTGCATCTGAATTGATCTTGAATCTGAACCTTTCTTTTATTCTGAACGTATCTTGTATCATGTAACCCGTTTAAATATAAATATATACTATCCCATCGTTAATTCCACGAGTTCTTGACGCCGATGTCCATGGAGGGAAACGTTCAGCTGGTGGAAAGAAAAAAACTCCTCAAAAAATGTATAAAATCTTCTCTCAAAATGATGGACATTGATTTTGTGAAAAACACTTGCAACGGATCGAATAAGCTGGCGTGGCAGACTCACTGTTGTCGCAAAATCCTCAGAGAATAAGTGCACCGGTCACGTCCAAAGAAAAAAACAAAATCAGTTGATAGACTGAGTTAAGGGCACCCTCCACAACATCTTGAAGCAGATCGCCAACAGTACAGTCTGGTGTCTGGCATTCTTGCACCATGCCCTGTCCATCTGGCTCAACCTATATTGTTTTATTAACACAAATTGTTTCTCATTTATTGACTTGAAAGCTATGTCGCTGATCAAAACACTCTTAGAAGAAGAAGAATTTCGGAGATAATATAAAAGAATACAACAAAGCAACCAGTACAATTTTGTACCATTATTGTTTTAAATAGTTTATTCTGTGCACCCCTCAAACTACAACATGTATATAAAATAATTTTTTTTTGTTCTGTACACCCTCATACTACAGAATGAACATATATTTTTATGTTAACAAATAGAGCTGTAACAAAGAATGCAACCCAAGCAAATCTACATTGTGCTATCATCTCTAAATGACTATTGCTTGTAAAGATCTCAAGTCATAAGAAGAATTCAGATATATATAAACAATTTATAATAAAATTATAATCTTTAAAAAACAGTAAAATAATACCTTGTTTTACAGCTAATGATTTTATGGGTGTGAAATTTCCTCAAACATATGTATCCATTTTGTGAAACCTCGAAAAACTCACTGTTTGTCAATTTGTGCTAGCAAGGACTGTGCTGTGTACTTTACATGTCAGGGAACTAGACACTTTGTGCCTGCAAGTACTGTGCTATGTGTACTTTACATGTCAGGGAACTTGACACTTTGCGCCTGCAAGGACTGTGCTGTGTGACCTTTACATGTCAGGGAACTAGACACTTTGTGCCTGCAAGGACTGTGCTGTGTGTACTTTACATGTCAGGGAACTAGACACTTTGTGCTTGATGGGGACTGTATTATGTTTACTTTACATGTCAGGGAACTAGACATTTGTGCTGGCAATGAATGAGCTGTGTACTTTACATAACAGGGAACTAGACTGATTCATGATGTGAAGGAATGCATAGTGAACTGGAAGCCTTGTGGCAGCAACTGAGAGATAACGAGGATGACAACATGATGCACGTCATGGTTTAAATTCATGCACAGAGCCATTGTGAGGCACTTTTAAACAACCGTGTCACATCATACAGCTGTGTCACACCACACTGCTGTGTCAAATCATACAGCTGTGTCAAACCGTACAGTGGTGTCAAACCCTACAGCCATGTCAAACCATACAGCCCTGTCAAACCATACAGCCCTGTCAAATCATACAGCTATATCAAAACATACAGCCATGTAAAAACCATACAGATGTGTCAAACCATACAGCCATGTAAAAAAATACAGCCATGTCAAACTATAAAGATGTGTCAAATCATACAGCAGTGTCAAACCATATAGCCATGTCAAACCCTACAGCTGTGTCAAACACTACAGCTTTTCACACAATGCTGAAACATTCTTACTATAAATAATAATGTAGCAGTAGAAGCACCCCCAAAACACCAAAGACATTTCATTATAATCGCAAGGTGCTCTGGGATAACTAAGATGATCACACGCAATGGCCCCATCAATGAAGCAAAGACACAACACATTCATGAAATAATATAAAACTCACTTTACGCAAACGACCCAATAAAATCATGTATAGCATCTGATATATAAGATATATATGAAAAGATCTTTTAGTAGTTTCAGCAAATAAAAACGTATTTGAATTACAATATACAATTAAAATACTGTACAAAGTATTGCATATGTTTAGCCATATTTCTCTGATCAGACTAGTTTGTTTTAAGCTTGCTAACACTTGTGTTGTAGTTCTTGTGCTCCTTATATGGTCTTTTCTTAGAACTTCTGTTCATGAACATTCAACAGCAGGTCAGTGAGAATCTAAAACTGCAGTTAACAACAGACCCCATTACATTTTAAATCAAATGAAAACGACAAGGAAAGTTCAAAGAAATAGTTAACTGGCGATATAATATAATTTAGTCAGTTATGGGGCTGGTTCTGTGAGGAATATAAAGCATGACTATGACCTATTTGTCCCACATTATAATGATGAATATGACCAATTTGTCCCACAATATATTGATGACTATGACCTATTTGTCCCACAATATATCGATGATTATGACCTATTTGTCCCACATCATATTGATGATTATGACCTATTTGTCCCACAATATATTAATGACTATGACCTATTTGTCCCACAATATATTGATGACTATGACCTATTTGTCCCACATCATATTGATGATTATGACCTATTTGTTCCACAATATAATGATGACTATGACCTATTTGTCCCACAATATTTTGATGACATGACCTATTTTTCCCACAATAAAAACAATGACCAGGACCTATTTGTCCCATCCATAATTTGAACACTTTAAGATGAGTGTTTCCATACCTGTGCATTTGAATCAAATAAATGTGACAGAGCTCAGACCAGTGGCCAAGCGAATTAGTGTTAGGATATATATGTTCTTACAAAAATCATATGATTTGATTTAGCAAAAAGATATGGTACGAGTGTGCAAAAGAATGATTAGTGAACATTTCCTACCTTTCAACTAAAAGCTCATCTCAGTATGATCAGCGTTAAAAACAATTGAATGTGTCCATTTTAAAGACATTTGAGCCAATAATGAAAGATTGGCTTGCTGGGAACAAATGTGCACAATCAAAACTGGATAATTTTTTTATAACCTGTTTTCCTGACTAATTCAATGTTTACACATGCCAGAAACAATTTTTTTTTGGAGATCTTAGGGAACAGTTGGAGTATTTAAATAATTGGATCACTTTCTGGAACAGGCAGACAGTATTATGCAATAAACAAAAGAAATGTTTCATTGAGACCAGACAACATGCTCATTTGATTAGGTAAACAGGTCAATTGATTGGGTCAACACGTTCATTTGACAATTTATCTCTGAACTGAATATTACGGGTGAATTTATCTTTTTTGTCCATACTACAAAGTACATCTCTCATATCTGACGTGATTAGTTTTATCAAAAACCAAAATCAAGCATGCATACACCACCTTAAATATAAATCCTGTCTTAACACCTTATTAATCCCATCTTATCACCTCATTGGTCCCATCTTATCACCTTATTAATCCCATCTTATCACCTTATTAATCCCATCTTATCACCTTTTTAATCCTGTCTTATCACCTTATTAATCCAGTCGTGTCACCTTATTAATTCTGTCTAATCACCTTATAAATCTTGTCTAACACCTTATTTATTCAGTCTTATCACCTTATTAATCCAGTCTTATCACTTATTAATCCTGTCTTATCACTTATTAATCCTGTCTTATCACCTATAACAAGAAACTACATTACAAAGTAAACATACATAAAAACTATGTACAATCCAAGGTTTTGGCATCTGCATTAAATATTTAACAAATGGTGGGAACACAAATGAACAGAATCAAAGAAATGTTGACACCGCATTGATAAATGTGTTTAAAACCTTTCATAGCACCATCTAGACATATTACAATAATACATTACGTTAGCTCATGTAAGAATGTCTACAGCTGGAAATATTCTCAGACTCAAGCTTGTCCAAAAAAAAAAAGAAAGATGCATTTACTTTTGTAATCATTCCTTTCTTTAAATGTTATGGCAACAATCAGCACAGGTCAAAGATCAGAATCACATGGCCACCATCAGCATGGATCAAGGGTCAGGATCACAAAGTCTAACCCTAAATCCACATTCAGGGTATACGGCAGTGATCCCCAACCTGGTATGGCAAAAATTGCCCCGACTGAACAGCCAATTATCCAACTAAATAAATTTGAACATGTCATCAAATTAAGGTCAGAGGTTGGGGATCCCTGTAGTCTATTTACATCAAATACAAAATATATTATCACATTAACTCCCACTAGTTTACAACAGTTTGATTGGACCCTAAATGACAATCTAATGATTATTATGGAATGAATCAATAGAAAATCCAGGAATTTAACAACATTGAAAAAGTGGGTGGAACAAAATAAAGTTATATTTTAAAATAACAACATATATTTTTGTTAAGTGCTGGAAACAAATTGTGACACTTCTTAAACTTAAATTCATGTAAAAAAATTAAAAAATCATCCTAGAAATTTAACCTGTATAAGTTTAAGATGATATAAATGTCAAGTCTGGCTCAAAACTTGGTTAAGTTTTGTAACAGTGGCAACAATTTGAAAGACAATGTTTCAGAGGAAAACTTCTCCCAACAAGATGTCATAGCAGTTGGGCTCTTGAGACAATCGCGTCAGTGAGAAATATTGCGTATGGCTCACTGTATGGAGGAGGAGAATGAAAACTCTTGCATCAGATCATAATGTAAGCCAATGAAAACTCTTGTGTCAGATCATAATGTGAGCCAATGAAAACTCTTGAAGCAAATTATAATGTAGACCAATGAAAACAATTGTATCATATCATAATGTGAACCAAAAAAATCTTGGGTCAGAACATAATCAAACTCTCACAACTGCCAAACAAAATACATGAAATAAGTTACTTGCCATGGCAGAACCCAAAAAGTGTACATGTTTTTAAAAAAAAATTTAAAAAGGGTAAATGGCAAGAGGGTGATTTCTATTTTAATTAATTGACTTTACAATTTCAGGACAATGCAAAACATAACATTACACACACCCTGTTTTTCCTGGGGAAAGTATTGTGGGAAGCAGCCAAGATCCCCCCCATTAACTTTCTGCAGTCCGACAATAGAGAAATGGTACTTATATGTACCATAGATTTTGTGGATGGGTTATTTATTTTTTAACTTTTTTTTTTATTGAAAAAAATTATTTATTATATTTTAATAATTTGTTTCATTGGTTTAAGTATTTGTAAAAAAATTAAAATTATTACAAAATTTGAAATTACTATTTAAAAAAAATATTTTTGGAAACTTATTCAGCCCGGAGTATCCCTTGAAAGCTTCGCAGATTTCAAAAAGAACAAAAAATATAAGTGTCACAAAAAAAATTAAATAGCAGTATGAATATTGTCAAATGATTTTAATTTCCCGATTTATCAAGGAGTTATTTGTTTGTCTAAAGCAATGTATCCAAATGGAGACTCTAATCATGAAATTTATCACGATTTGCATATAAAAGTACTGACTAATGCTATTGTAAACAAGTAAGCTTAATTTTAATTATCATTTCCCGACTTTAAAATTAATAATAAAACAATAAAGTGATATTTTTATAATTTGAATTGGCTGAAGTATATATTATCCATTTATACTTACATTGATATATTCTATTTGAATTTTATTGAGTTTCAATAATTATATAATAAATAAATAGCGTCGCTATGCGAAATAAATATTTTAAAAAAGTAGCGGAAAATTTCGGCAATTGGGAACTTGCGTAATTAAATAAATTTAAAGTTAAGGACTTCTGAGTGATTAACTAAATATATTTCTTTAAAATATGTTACAGACAAGAATAATCTTCTAAATATTCTAATATTGCATAGTAGAAATGTGTTTAAATTTAATTATCATTATCGCTAGTCACTAGTATTAGTAGAGACTACTGTCGACAGAATTAAAAAAAAAAAATGTATGTTTTTATTAAAAGCTCTCTAACTCTATTGGGAAGGAGGAGAGAGAGACAAAAATGCAGATATTGGATCAAGAAGCCCTTATTCCTTATTGATCCTAAATATTAAGCCTGGACTCCACCCTTTTACTGAGTTACAGAGTTACTGGATGAATATCTTTGAAGATTTTACCCTAAAAACAAGTGGTGGTAAGTTTTAATCTAATCACTTGGTAGCAAAATGCATAAAGAATAAACTCACAATATTGTTATAACATATGTTATAATGTATTTTCTATGTACAATGGTTTACTTTTATACTAATTTAGGCACTTGGACTAGGATTAATGGTATTTTCCCTTACTGATAGCATACCATTACTGATACCATTTTTTCTATGTACAATGGTTTACTTTTATACTAATTTAGGCACTTGGACTAGGATTAATGGTATTTTCCCTTACTGATAGCATACCATTACTGATACCATTAGTGTTAATTTATTTATGAATCAATCAATTTTTTTTTTCCACAGGTTCTTTATTGAGTGAATATTCTGTGGTGAAAAGTCTTACCTAATCTTATGTAGAAATCAAGTCCAGGACAAGCTCTTATTTATCAAATATAATTATTATAATAAAACTGCAGACTGTTTTAAGAAATAATATTTGTTCAGAGTCCATAAATATAATTAAGGAATAATGTAGTTTATCAGCCTGTGTTATGTGAGGATTATAACAAAGATATATAAAAATGCCGGTACATGGGAAAAAATAGATCACATTAGTGAGGAATGGATCGTATTTGACATTAATATCAAAATTAGCATTATTGTACTGATACATTTTAATTTTTTTTAACTTTAACATCAGCGAATACCGCTATTTTAAAATTTAAAAAAAAAAATTGGCTCTTGTTTTGAGTTATTGATATATTCATCAAATTTTACTTAGTCATCTTTTACTCAAGAATTATTAAGAAATATATTTAATACACAAATCTATAAGCTATAAGACCCATTTTTTAAAATATATTACATACAAAAAATAATTTTCATTAAAAGAAAAATTACAGTGCATTTTTTAGGAAAAAAAGACAAAATATAGGTTTTTCTAAAATATTGACAACTTTTTGATTGTTCAAAGAATTTTTGTCATGTTTGACTATGAATTGTATAAGTTGATGAAGTATTTTATTTAAATAAATTTTAAATCTTTTATAACAAGGATTTTTTTTTGCCTTCATACTGTGTAAAGATTTTGTCAAATTTTTGCATAAAATGAAAAAAAAATAATTCTCCAATAATGTTTCAATTATTTTTATAACTAAGAAATTAAAATATACAAAAAATATCTAATGATAGCTGAGTCAAAGATGAACAAGTTAATATATTTAACTGATCAGATCAGAGCTATTTCAGATCAGTTAATTAATTATTTTAAAAAATCACATTAAGATTTTTAAGAAATGTGAAAAAAACGTCAGACTGCAGAGAGTTAATATTAATTTATTACTTAGCCAAAAAAAAAAAATTTAGCAAAGCAGTTTCCCCCTAGTTTTTGCAGGACTCAAATTCTGCAAGTGTCTCTAAAAAAATTTATTTTAAAGTTTTAAAAAAAAAAAAAAAACAATTTTGTTAAATGGACTGAAATGAGAACTACATATTAAAAAAAAACAACTCTTTACAAATGTTTATTAAAAAATTGTTAGACTTATAGTTCTCCGTATGACTGCTTGAAAAATTATAATACTTAACTGGTTAACTACCATGAGCCGCTGATAGCGCCAATGTTTGTATTGTAGTAAATGTGACCTAGATTCAATTCGGCCACAGCGGGTTTTTCAATCTGGTAGCTTATCAGTTAAAATGACAATGTATGGAGACCAGAGCAAAACATATGTGGAACATTATGGACTTTGTCTTGCTAAAGTGAGACATGGCTTAAGCCCCATATAGACGAAACATAAACATTGATTGCCTGATATTAATGTATGTGTTTCACCACATGTCTGCGTCAGTGTTTATAAATACTGCCCTAAATTATTTGTTTTTTTTGTTTTTAAAAATATTGCCATATATTTATTTATATAGTAATAAGCATTTGCTCGGTTAAGAGTCTGGCTGGCATATAGTATCAGCAAATATTTAAATGATTGTGGATGAGTTAAATATAAAATAATTTGATGCTTTCCTTCCATGATACATATCTTGGTGCAATTTAAGAACATGGACGAATTTGATTATTTTTATAATTTATCTGTGACATTTTAGTTTGACATTATTACAAGAGTATTACTGCGGCATAATACAACATAACTTAGTACCCTATACAAAAAAATTATCAAAATGCATTAATCATTGGATAGAGCATCTAATAAATAGTTCATATGGGCTTTTGTTCAATACTTTTGATTCTCATTTTAAAATATAAAATATTTTTATTCTAATAGTTATCAGAAAATTTTGTTATTGATAAATATTATTACTCAAAACAATTTTTATGATTACAACTAATAAAAAAAAGTTCTGTATTGCATTAGATGAAATATTAAAATTTCAGATCTTATAAATTTGCTCCATTTTAAACAATGAATTTTTTCACTCCATACAATTTGTTTCTACCATTTTGTAATTCAATGTCTTGCATACTTGATACCGCTGTTGTTTTTCTACTTCTCATCTCCGTAATAATCGTACTGATCATCCTCTTGGACTGAGACAATGGCATTGTTACTCTGTGCTCGCGGCACATTTTCATCAGATCGTTTAATATCACTAACGTAATCCTCAGTCACTGCTTTTATAACACTTCCATTATCTTCCGACCTGCCCTTGTCCAGTGATTGTATATGGGTATCTCCCACACCTTGATAGTTTTTACCCAATAATTTTGTATCAGGCTGATGTTGCACATTTGAGGCCGAGGGAAAACTGACGTTGCCGTGTCTCTTGTCTGGGTCACCAGCTGCCTTCAAACGATGTCTGTCTATTGCCTCAATAACATCATCAAAACTCATGTGGGCGTTTTCGTCTGCAGATCTCATACTATCCACATCTTGATCAGATAGTTTCTCCTGTAAAATTAAAATCAGTCTATAAAACAACTTTTGTTGGTGACAAAATGATTTACTGTATCTTAAAGCGTCATGGATGTTTCACCAAATTATTCTTTTTGGTTTATCTTTTAACTTCTAAATGCAAAACTGAGCTATTGATCGAAATTACAGATCGAAATTTAAAAATTTTTGTTAAAACTGAATTCAAAAAAGTATTTTATTACCGTATTTTAGAGACTATAAGATGCTACAGACTATAAGACGCACCTTAATTTTTAAGCAAATTTTTTTTTAAATAACAGTTTTTCCATTTTTATATTAATTTTTAGCATAAGACGCACCTGAATTTAGGAGGAAATTTTTCGAAAAAAAAAAGTGAGTCTTATAGTCCATAACATACGGTACTGTTGAGCTATAGAGTATCTGATACAACCTCCAGTAAACTGGTGATGATAAGCGATGCGTGTGCATAAAGGAGAAACATTTCATATATTATCTTTGAGATCTAAAGGTGACACTAAATAAAGTAACCATAACCTCAGCTGCTAAAGAGTTGTGTTACAGAGCTTCTCACTGCTTTACTGTAGGATCAAGTGTTACAGAGCTTTTCACTGCTTTACTGTAGGATCAAGTGTTACAGAGCTTTTCACTGCTTTACTGTAGGATCAAGTGTTACAGAGCTTTTCACTGCTTTACTGTAGGATCAAGTGTTACAGAGCTTTTCACTGCTTTACTGTAGGATCAAGTGTTACAGAGCTTTTCACTGCTTTACTGTAGGATCAAAGTATTGGACTGGGACAATACTTTACATTAGATAAAATCGTTGGACTGCGATATTACTTTACTGAAAGACACTGGTGATGGCATCAGATAAATAGTTTATTTCAACACATCTATGTAACATTTTTATCTTAAATAAGCACCCTGTCTGGTATTCTGTTCGCAAGCTGAGATGAAACGGCTTGCCCTAATCAGATTTCATCATTGAAAAATCTAACCAAAGTTTTGAAGAGATCAACACAACATTGACTGCTAGTAGAACTGGTTTTGCAAAAAATTTAATTTTTCAAATAGCTTTGTGTTTATGTGTCGGGGGGGCAGACAAGTTATCCGTTTAACATTTAAGAAACATATACGAACATATCTATACAAGACATAATGCAGCTTACTGAATGTATTAACCCTAACCCTAGCTTTAACCCCTATTTAATTACCTTCTCATTTTTTAATTCCATGGTTCTGTTGACAAGCTTCCATAGCTGCATGAGAAAAATATGCGAGACTTTTCCACAGTTGGATGATTCGGCTTTGCTCAGATTGTCTTCCAAAATTTTCAGAAACTGTTGTTCTGGGTCATCCCCTAACTTATACTGAAACATTTTGAAAAAAAAATAATAAATAAAAACACGTCATTGTTTTATTTGTTTGTTGGAGACGTTTATGTCGGAAACATGGGAACTCAAACACGATAACATGCATCATCGTTAAAAGCAAAAAAAAAAAAAAAAAAAAAAAAAAAAAAAGGATTTTTAATTAGTCTAAACATGCAGTGGGGGGATCTGGACTAAATTAAATTACTGTGACTCAAGAAATGGTTCATTTCTATGTTCAAGCCTCAAAATGGTAGGCTCAATGCCTGCATCACTATCTTAAGGTAGCCAGTTCAAATTCGTCCACGGTCATCCCCAGCTGTTGACAATCAGCCGAGTAAAAGTTACTTGTCAGAGGCTTGGGGAGGAGGCAACACAGAGAGATGAAAAGCTCAACAGCCACAGTTGGGATAGAGCAGGCAGTGGTGTTGGATTAAAAAGCTGCTGCAGGGGTGCCACTCACTGTAAGCTGTGAACCCTGAAATCCCTTTTTAAAAATTTCTTGAACCCTGAAACTTCATTTCCAAATTTTTCCAATCCTGAATCTTGACGAAACTCATAAAATTCATACACTTTTCTCGTGCAATGATTACATCATATATGCATATATGTATCCACATTAATTTGCCCAAATTTCATGTATATAACCAATACATATTACCAGCACTTATTACAAACGCATAAATAAAATCATATCAAACTATTTAAGAAATTCAGTGTGTCATATATTATATATTTATCAGTGTTGAAATAAGAAATAAATTCAAAATAGGCATCAATTATTTACACCAAACATTTAACAAATGATATGTAAAAGTGTGTAAAAAATCAAGTTATATTTTTTTGAAGAATTTTGTAATGGCGGCAGTATTTGTGGTGTCTGTATGTTTTCTATTTCTTGACACATTTCTCTTTCATATGTCTTGAGCAGCTGAAGAAAAAGGTGTTGATGGTAAGGATGTTGAAGCAGGTGACATTGTTGATACAGAAGATGTACCTAATGATGGCACAGATGAAGCTGAGGATGGTAGTGTAAGTTGTTGCCATAGTGTCTTTTGCAGGTAGCTCCATATACTCTTGATGGCGCTGCCTGGCAGAAAAAACATACTTTCTCATGGACTGAGATACAGTCATGGTGATGGCACTTTCTCTGCGGGCCTTGAGGTGGCTTTTTACAATGGCCAAACTCTCATAGTTTTAGTGGGTCATCCGCGCCCGATCATCTTCGACGATGTCGTCCATGATATTAAAGGTGTTTTCCACCCAAGGACCACTAAAAATTGAGAGTAGAGCTTTAACAAGTGAACCTAATAATGGATACTTCGTTTCACCAATTAGCTTTAGAGCTATTAACTTGCTCCACCAGTCTTTGTCCAGGTCGAAATCGGGTGCAGTCTCATCAGCATGTAACTGTGACATTGATGTATCGACAGTATACATATGCCACAATTGTCAGAACTGATGACATTTAGTAAGCTTTCAGCTAATTTCCCCAAGGCACCAGCTGTTGAGAAAGACTTTTGCAAACCAGGGTCCAGAGATGATAGCTGTATTATAATGCTATTTAACAGTGGCATTTTTTTCATCTTTTCACTTGCATTTACATAACCTTTTCTAACAGCAACATAGAAATCATTAATCCAGTGATTTTTATTTTTGTCACTACGGCATTCTCTAATAAGAGGGAGACAAAAATCACCCAAAGCAAGTTGCCTGTCCCTAACTTGAATTGATCTGTCCTTCGTTTTTATCTGGGCAAGGTGTTTCATACCTTTGTTAGGGTCAGCAATAATGCTGGGTTCAATAAATCCAGAATAAAAAGTTTTCAACTGCTCATACATGTCTGTATGCAGACGATGGCATCCTGGCTTTTCCGATTGATGACATTTAACATACTTTGCGAAATCTTGCGTTATTCCTCTTTCCAATTGTAGTGTTACCTGAGTCCTCTGTTTTTGATGGGAAAGGTGCAACAAAATACTTTCTTTTGGGACAGTTCCAGCTTTTGTTTTTGTTTGTGTTTTCATAATTGTTATGAGATGTTGTCAAGTTTGTCCTGCTGGTTGGTATTTAATTTAAACTTTTCATAGACTTCTTTAACATCAATCTTATATTTTGATTGTTCAATGTTTGACAGGAAGCCAAAGTAGACTACAAATAGAGCATCCCACAGCTGATGCAATCTGTCACAAACGTCTTTCATTTGCAAAAATCTATTTGAAATTGGCCTAAATATGGTCCAAACCTTTGAATACAGTAATGTCTGTACTTCATGGAAAAAAGCTCTTGCCTTTGGGAAGTCCTCTATATCATAAAATATGTTTGATGCAAATGTTTGAAAGTCTGAAAATTCCTCAATGGGCTCAAAAAAATGCTTTTGCAGCATTATTCATCATATGCACAGTGTCACCACTGACATTAAGGAGATTTGGATTGGCTCGTCATATCAATGACTCAACCCCGTTCTTGACTCCACGCATCACATTACAATTGTCCATTAGACAGGAAATAACCTGAAACCAGGAGAGACCTCTCTCAAAAAGAAGACTCTGTTGCATTGAAAATATTTTCGGAAGTAGAAACATTAACGTCCCTCGAGCCAAGAAAGTCAACAACAACTTTTTCTTGAGTGTCACAAAAAAATTGAACAAGAACATTTAAAAACTTGTTCCCTTGCATTGTTTGTTGCTGCAGCCATGTTAAGGGAAAAAAATTTGAATCTCAGACTGTCACTCAGTTCTCTTTTCATTTCTTCAGCAATACCATGGGTAATTGTGTATGTTACTGATGTTCGTCCCATTGATGTAGAATTTAGAGCTTCTGTGTCTTGGGCAAGTTTTTTACACAATTCAAGAATGTGTGGAGAAATGCTATATGGTAAGCAGTGTTCCGCGAGGAAGGCACCAACAACAGTTTTGACATCTTGAACCTTATCAGTTAAAGACTGTCTTCTGCTAGAAATTTCTTATGTAGTGCCAGGTAAGTTGTAACTCTTTTGAAGGTTGGCTAAAGCACTGCAGTGTGCAGGATTATTTGCATGGTCTGTCAAAGCTCTTTTCCCAGAAGATCCATAGATGAAAGTTTGATGGCATATTATGCAGAAACATGTACCTGTAAAGATTGAGGTTGACTTTAAATTTCTTTATTTTTTTTTTTTGGTAAATGGTGATTGTGGATGCCATGATTGGCCGCCATCTTGGTTGAGAAACCAGTTAATTCTGTGAAATTCTGTCACTAAATCTAAGTAAATGTATCCCTAAAACTAACCTGAACCCTAAAACTAACCTGAACCCTAAAACTAACCTGAACCCTAAAATGTATCTATAAACCTAACCTAAACCCTAAATTTATCCCTAAACCTAACCTGAACCCTAAATTTATCCCTAAACCTAACCTGAACCCTAAATTTATCCCTAAACCTAACCTGAACCCTAATTCACTCCAACACCTAAAAGATGTGGTGGCATCCACAACTATCATTAGCCTTTAGGTAATCATTAATGGTAATGGTTATGTTGGTAAAAACAATGTTCTTAGCAACACAAAATCACAATCGCGCGTAAACAATAATTGTTAGGTACATAGCAGATAACAAGTAAATGATATGAAATGTAAATCATAGAAGTTATAAAAATATCTACAATGATAGTAGTAATTATTAGTATTCTTAAGTAGTAATAGTATTAAGTAAATTAGGTCTACATACCAGGGTGGTTCATTTTTTGACACAAAACTTTAAACGAAGCACCGTTGTCATTTTAATTTTCCAACCATTGCCATCACCACTTGTTTTTAACAGTTTTCTCCAATTCGGCAATATTTTTCTTTCACATCCAAGAAACGCATTTTGATAAAGTAAAATTATTTTTTTTTAAATTATAAATATTATAACAGAAACGTGGCAACTTCTAGCTGTCTGTTGTAATTTATATGAAAAGGCAATCAATGGAAATATGCTTTTCCCCGTAAGTGTAAGTAACTTGACTCAGCAAAAAGGGATGCGATTGCAAACTAACTAACACGAGACACTTGCAAACTAGAAAGTGAGAGGCGAGAGGTCGCGGTACACTGTACCTGTTCTATTTATAGCGAAAAACCGACCAACCCACTTCTCCCGTAATGGATGGACCTTCGCGCGCTCCTGCGTTGTCTTTCTTTCATTTTTTAAACCCAGCGCCCATGTTTGAAAAAATTGAACTTTCGAACCCGAAGCGATAGCAAATAAAAAGTTGCGAATCCGGAAATGAAAAATATTTAGCCTCAGGAATCATGATTTCCAGTATAACCCGGAAAAGTGACACCCCTGAGCTGCTGTCTAAACCAGTGCTTCACAACCTTTTTGACCCGCAGAGCCATTTTTATAATCATTTTCTTTGTCCTACGCTATATTTTACAACTAATTGTGTTTAGCAGAAGGGTTAACGTGTGGATGGGGGGGGGGGGGGTGGGGGTGGGGTTGTAGGGCTCCGCCGACTGTAGGTTGGGAAGCATTGGTCTACGTTATCCTGTCTCAATAAAGTTATGATGGGCGTCAATGCAAAACTTTTAATGTGTACACTCCTGTGTCCAGTGTGTGCATTAATCTTATCCTTGAAATATTGGTACAACATAATCAAAACTGACATTTTTTACAGGTTCCAAACACCCTTTAGATGAGTGTACTTCTGATCGTGCTAACCTGATACCTGAATTAAAGACACAACAGAATCATACCTACATTTTTAAATGTTTCAAATACAGCTGCAAACGATGGCTCCCTCTCCTTGTAAAAAATTCTCCGTGAGCCATGGAGCACAGACACTCCCCTCTCTTCGGCTGCTCTGCAGTTGCTCATGTACTTGCAGTGGTCACTTCGATAATTCCATTGGCAGCCCATCAGGTAAAGTTGATCTGTAGGCAAACAATTTTTTATGACGTAGCAAAAAAAAGTTGATCAGTAGGCAAAAAATTGTTTATGAAGTAGTAAAAAAGTTGATCTATAGGCAAAAAATTGTTTATGAAGTAATAAAAAAGTCGATCTGTAAACACAAAAATTATTTATGAAATAGTAAAGAAGTTAATCTGTAGGCCAGGAAAATTTATGTCAATATTGGTTTTGAAACAAAGACATAATATTTAAAAGCTATGATTAAATATAGTCTTGCATGAATTTAATTTTATATGTCACGAATTGTAAAGTATTGGTTGGTGGAATTAAATTTTTTAACACTGACAAAATGAGTGGGATAAAATAGAATTAAGTCAAATTGTTCATCTGAAAACAGAACAAAAGAAAACAGTAATACAAGAAAACAGTAACACAAGAAAACAGTAACACAAGAAAACAGTAACACAAGAAAACATCTAACACAAGGTTCCAGGAATCTTGACCACTAACCAGGATGTGCCGCAAAGAAAATGTTTATAAGATCTTGGTCCCCCCATGGGATCATCATGTAATATTTGTTGTAGAAGATCTGCATATCACTCAGCCAGGATGTCTTACGGAGCCGAGTCAGGTTCATCAGCATAACTCCAGAGTTGACGCCTGGAATAATTCATAAGACAAGTTTTCAGTAACTGGTGCTTTGAACCAGGGTTTATTTTAAGAGGCAAAATTTAAAAAAAAACAAATCTTAAATTAAGTCAATCTTTTTTTAGTTGCTCAAGTGTTAGAGCCAGGGCCATGTAGAGTAATAAGTCGCCCCCCCCCCCCCATTTTAGGGGGGTCCACCAATATCCGAAATGGCCAAAAAAACCTTAAATATAGTTAAATTTTTTTTTTTAGTTCACTAAAATTTAAAAAAAAACAAATCTAAAATTAAGTCAATCTTTTTTTAATTGCTCAAGTGTTAGAGCCAGGGCCATGTAAAGGAATAAGTCGCCCCCCCCCCCCCATTTTAAGTGGTGTCACCAATATCCGAAATGAGCAAATAAATCCTAAATTTAGTTAAATTTTTTTTTTTAGTTCACAACGTGTTAGAGCCATGAAGGAAATATGATTCAAGATAACTGCGCTAAAAAAGATTATTTTTTTAAAAATATCGCAAGTGTATTTGATGCATATTTCATTTTTGTTTCTTTTTCTGAAATAGTTGGTGAAATAATTATGCGGTGTAAAAGCGGACGGGTCATTGGAATATTAATGTAAAATAAAATAATAAAAAAATGCATATAAAGGAATTATACAAGAAACTTTACTTTTGGCGGTTGTTTAATTAATGCTCTATTTCCTATTTAAGTGAGGAGCATCTGTACAGCCTTAGCGGTAAATTTAATTTCCAATCCAATGCAAGAGAAAGCACACAAATCTCCTTAAAATTACAAGAAATGTTAGAAGCCGTGTTATGTGCTCCGTTTACTCACCAAACTCTCCATAGTAAGGATGGTTGGCAAACCTGTTGTACCATCCGGCCGTCCCATCCTCAGCTTCTGACACCACGCCGACAAGCTGCGACCGGTTCATGCGCTTGAAGTGCTGCCACAGGTCTGAGAGGGACTGCAGGAACAAGGTGTCCGTGTCCACGTAGATGAGGCTGTCAACGTCCTTGAGAAGGTCCTAAAATATCAAGTCAACAGTTACATCTTTGAGAAGGTCCTACACAATCATGTCAACAGTTAGATCCAAATTGTGGCAAGAATTTTGAGAATAACTTCTAAATTTGCATGCATAATTAATGTGCCAAGTAATTTTCAGATAAATTAAAATTTGCATATACTTTCATTAATAACATTTGAATAATGTTCCCTAAAAAGTTTATCTTCATATGCTGAAATTAAAAAATGCTAAACTATATTTTTGAAGACCTCAACATTCACAGTAACTGACCTTGTTCAAGACTTTTGAGTATGAAGAAATTACAAGACCTTCAAACAGTGTTGTAAATCTAATTTAAAATTATATGTCAGACCTTCAAAAGGTGTGTAGAAGCCAATTTTAAATTACATTCAAGACCTTTATATGGTTTATTTTTTCTTTGTATCGACTCATGGAAATATTGTTTATATTAAATGAATAAAACTTACAGGCAGGAAAAGTCGTTGAGATGCACAAGGCTTGAACAACTTTTTCCAGGAGTCTGATGTGGCACCTCCAGGAAAAGAAACATTGTAAATTTTGTAGGACAACCTTTGCCTGTGAGCATATGGCCACAACTCCAGCTGAAAGTGAATCATGGGATAGAAACAGTTAGTCAAATATCCCACAACACCAGTTAGAGGTATCTTTCAATTTGAAAATAATATTAAAAATAATTTTTCTTTACAGCAATGATACACAAACACAATGTATGTAAATAAAACAATATCGGTTCAGCTTAAATAATGATTATACAGAGTACAAATGTAAACATTTCGGCATTTCAGTACAACAAAAAACATTAAAATTTTTAAAGTTTAAATTAAATTTACATAATATATATAATATATATATATAATATATATATATATATATATTATATATATATATATAAGGTTTTGAAGAGTTATCTTTAAAATACCTGGTCACGAAACTGTATCTGATTGGCCGGTTCCGCAATAATGTGAAACACTAATGAAATGGAAAGTGGTGTGACAATAGCTGCAGACTTCAGCATGACCATCGTTTCGTCTGCTCGGCTGCCGCATACTACCACACAGAGATGAACAGTATGGCCATGTAGCTCTCCTTGACTTAAATATAAAATACACAAGTAAATTAAACAACTCTTTTAAACAATTAATTTTTTTTTAAATAAAAAAACAAAAAAACAAAAACAAGAAAAGAAACGATAAAAATTAATGATAATTAAATTTTTTGTTTGTTAAAACATTTCATTAATGTCGAATACTTTAAATTTGGAAATTTAAAAAATATCATCCTTTTAACATTAATCTTAAAAATACCTTTGTATAACAGGCTCAATGCGCTTCTCTTTGAACATAAATCCATTATCTCCATCAGCCTCAGTGACCACTGGCTTTTTATCTGCTGGAAATTTTTCAACTTTCTCTTGTGGTAGTATGGTTTCCACCTTCAACTCAACACCTTGCTTATTGTCTGAATTACCATTTGATTCCTTTCTTAAGTTCTTTCTATCTTCGGGTTGTGCCTCCTGATCCAATTCCTTCCTCATGTGGTTGCTTTCATCCATTAGTGCATGTTGAACTGCATCCCCCACCATTCCTTTGTAATTGCCATGCTGTTCCGTATTTTGAATATTGACAAGGTAGAACAGGATGATCCCCACTGCTATGACAAACGTAACACCAAATTTAAACAGCATTCTTTTATGCATTTGTATAAAGTGCGGAATGGCTGGAGGTCAAGACCGAGAGATGCCTTGTGTCAACTTTGTCTCTGCTCTAATACTGCCGTAAATAAAAATATTAATATGAATGAAGACATAGGAATGTATATTGTCAAAAACAAAATGTATATTACCGGTAGAGCTAGAAATGACTAAATGACCTGACAAATGCTGGAGGCGGCAATGCATAGACTTCCCATCTACTTAAGTTACCTGACCAATCATGCATTTAAGTTGAGCACTTTTTTATTGCTAACTTCTAGGACTTTTATTTTGCCTATTTTATACAGCGTAAGAACAATAAATATATACATACCTAAGGCTATTATTTGTGATAAATTGATAAGTATTAAAATTGTGAATATATTTATGTTGGATTTTAATATTTGCCACTATTACTTAGGGTATGTTCTTGATCATACAGATTAGAATAGGCGCAAACAATTTGTGTCGATAAAACAATATATATTCCGCTTTAATAATAATTTTACATAATACTTAATACACACATAAATGTTTCGAAAAATGCCATCATTAGTAACATTATTATACAGACAAAAAAAGCTCCGTCTCACATTCCTATATAATGTGGTCATGGGGCTAGTGCCTGCCATCACAGCAAACTCAGAAGCCAGATCGCTTAATCAGAGCCAAACACTCACTAAGCACTGACTTCACCTCTAACAGCCCCACCACAAATTACATCCAGAACAATAGTAAATGTGCCTCGTTGTAACACAGTCCAATATTATAAACAATAATTTTTCCCACACACAATCATCGCTTGGAACCAACTTTACAATACAGCCGTTAACTCAACATCAATCGAGTGCTTCAAAACTTCCCTAGCATGCGCTAGGAGCCGTTAATATACCATCATTGCATCCCGAACCATTGCACATAAGCCAGTACATCAATTCAGCAATGTACCCTACCAGAACCAGAACTGATGTATTGGCATTGGTAGGAAGTTGGAGCTCTGTTGCTTCATGCTTGACCTGTGCCAATTGTCAAAAAATGACAGACACTCACTTCTGTCTACACTATGCCTAGTATCAAAAGTATGACTCATGAAGAGTCTAAGGAAGTTGAAGCTCACAGTACTGACACTCACTCTCAAACGAGTTGAAAATTGAGTGTTACAGTTACAGTGGTGTTGTCTCCTTCCCATCATTTGTTGGTTAGTGACAATGAATAATTATGTATGTTCCACTTTATTAAAATTATTTATAAAATTCAATCGTCTGTACATTCTGTTAAGTGTTATTTGATATGATTATTGTTTATTTCACGTACCCAATGACAATTAATGAATTATTTCATTTATGTCTGATGTTGGAAATGTTTGGGTACTACCTATTACCCCATTCAGTGTGATCTTGAATTTAATCCAGATACAATATTTTATTTTAATTTTATTTCGAATAAGATTCACGTTAGTTAATTAAAATAAATATGATTTTTTATTATTATGATAAAATGTAACTTTGGTAACTTTTTATAATAATTGTAATCAAATGGAACTAAGAGTTTCGGCAAAATTATTCAAAACTAAGTTTTGATATCTCGGTAAAAATGTGAAGCTATTTACCATGGCTAACCAGTAACATGCAGTTTAAAATTTCGAAGTGGATGCGTACACCGCGGCAAAAATGTACCATTGGCGTTGTTTTGAGATACGCTTGTTAGAGAAGATCTTGTGTGATCAAGTGGTTGAGTGGACGCTTGGCGATAATATATTTTGAGATCAATTCCCAGTAGGGGATCGAGCTTTTTTTTCCCTCCCATTTAAGTTTTAAAATATTTTGTAGCAATTTAAACAATTTATATATATTTTTAAATATTATATTAAATACACTTAAAAATATAAAGTATTAAAATGTTAAAACAAAGCAACTACCGGTATTACAAAACAATTAATAAAATATGCCATCCAGTGACTGTGAGCTTTACAGTTACAGTGTTACGTTTTCAGTGCAATTTATGAGTGCATCATCTCCAGTGAGGATGTTTATTTATAAAATTACTTATAGTAATAAATAATATTATATAAATACGTTTTTCAAGAGTTCCCAGTAGCTAAATAAATCAACTAAATGTAGTACTAGGCCTACTTATAAGTAAGCTACTTCCTTAAATTATAATATATATGAATGTTACATGAAATGACTCAATTCAATGTGAATTATTGGGCATTATTGATAATGCTTGGTCATTATGAATAATGACCGATAAAATCGGGCAATTTAATAATTTTGTATTAGTCTATGACAATCTAGGACAATATATTACATTGCCCCGTCATTATAAATACTGCTATTATCTCACTGGTCACTTTAATTAATTGAATTGTATACGAAGGCTAAGATCATTTAATTAAACGAAAGGGTTATGCGCAGCCGACTGCGCAATAACCCTGAGAGTTATACACAGTCTGTAAGTTACGTGAGGTCTATATTCTTCCTGTGTTACATTATCGATCGATAAAGGTGCTTCGTTATCAGGGTGACTGTGTGATCGAATGGTATAAATTGAGCGAACCTCAAGTTGGGGGGTCTGGAGTTCAATTCCAGCCAAGGCCAGTCATGGATGTATGATACTAACGCGTTGTTAAGTTTGTTCTCGAGAATGAAGCTAGGCATTTTGTTTAACTTTTGTTTTGGCTTAAAAATGTTAAAACATGATAAGAATTTATTAACTTGACCAATGTAATGTTAATAATGTTATTCTTATGATTTTCATAATATAAGTTTGTGTTGTTAACATATTGTATGTGTTGTTAACTAATGTTGTGGCAGATAAAACCATGTTTCTCTGGTACAGTAATTATAATCAGGGGTGGTCAGCGGAGAGTAGCTGTAAAAAATAGCTGTAGGAGCAGGGGGTTCTGTAGAGGGGGCACTTTAATTAATACTTTCACACAGTTACAGTTTTGCACGGAAGCTGAAAAATGTTACATTAAGGTAACAAAAAAAAAAAAAAAAAAATTAATGATATAGTTTTTTTTTTAAAAATAAATAGAATGTATTTCCTGAATTAGTCAGTAAAACCAACCACATGACATGGCCATAGCAACATATAACAACCTAATCAATCAGAATACAGAACTAGACTTAGACCATTGAAATGGCTTTTAAAAAATCATCTTCATAGGCTTAGACTCTAAGTCTAAGTCTATTGAAATGGCTTTTAAAAAATCATCTTCATAGGCTTAGACTCTAAGTCTAAGAAATGTAGACTTTGACTTAGACTTATAATTGTAATATATAAGATACAAGCAATAATACCAATAATAGCACTAGCACTAATACTAATACTATCATTCAATATTAATTAAAATTAATTCAATTAAAATTTTACGTTAAACACATTCAAAGTTCTAGTTCAAAACAACCCAATCATGCAGCTAATTCTGCATTATACTTTTTTTTTAAATTGCCAAACAAGCGATTGATAAACCTTATTTGGCTAATTCCCAGACGACTGCGTATAACGCTTCATTTATTAAATTTATTCAACTTCAACCTCTTAAAAGCAAAAGAACTGAAGACGTAGCTTATGTGCCTTTGGATATTTTAACCATTTTTGGTGCGCCTACTATTTTGCAAAGTTATAATGGGAGGGAATTTGCTAACAATACTACTAACGAACTATGTAGCATGTGGCTCGAGTTAAAGATGGTACATGGGAAGCCCAGACACTCTCAAAGTCAGGGCTCCGTAGAACATGCAAATCAGGAAGTGGAAAATATGCTTTGTTCCTGGCTGGAAGACAATAACAGCAGAAAATGGTCAGAAGGCTTACATTTTGTTCAGATTATGAAGAACAGAGCTCATCATAGTGGCATAAACTGTACTCCGTATGAGGCCATGTTTGGAACAAAGTTAACAGTTGGTCTAAAAAGTTTTCTACCTACAGACGTGCTGCCTAATAATACTAATATAATTGTGAAGAGGACTTAGAATTAATAGTAAAAGATCAAAACAATTTACATTCTGTAGAAGAAGGTGCACTGCAAAATGAACCAGGGTCAAATTCTTTAGCGGAGCTAGGTCCAAGTCAACATAACGAGTAAGAACTATCTTCTATTGACAGTCATGTTCCACCTTCAACTTCGTTATATGAACCAAGTTCTGATTTTCATAACAACGAAAGAGAAATAAATGTCTCCGAGCCATCTGATATTGAAGTCTCCTGTCATGAAAAACGCCGGTATGAAGGTTATGAAGATTCCTCAGAGGATTCCAATGTGAAAAAAAAGAAAAGCCGACATATTAAAAATTAGAGAGATTTCAGCAAGAAATCTAAAAGACAAGCTGAAAAAATGCTTCAAACCTCTATTTCAAAATACCCCGCTGCTAAAAAGGGTGACGCAGTTAGAGTTCGAGTCCCAGATGTCGACAGAGGTCGCACTGATGGAAGAACTATTTTGGCATTTGTTCTTGAAATAACAGATGCCAGTTTTTTTAAATTAGGCACGAAACATGGAATCCTAAATAAACTTTATGCTAGGAACCAAATTACAATATGTAATGAAAAGTTTATTTATGCCGATGAAATTCCTCAGTCAGAGATTTCTCTAAGAAAATTCGCAAGAATGTCATGCAAGACTGCGGGCCAAGGCTATAGTCGATGTGGTTGTAAATCTGACAAGTGAAAGTGCCGTAAATAAAAAAAGCTATGTATTTCAAAATGTCACCAAATTGGAAGTTGCTCTAATAAATAGAAACTCTAAGATTTGAAATTTTGTGTGTATATGTATTTGTCAGTAGATATCTACTTTTTTTTTTTAGTTAGGCGTATGAATTTTTTATACTTATTTTATCACCACTAGTTTGTATCTTTATTTGTTTGTTAGTTATTTAAAAATTTAATTGAACATATAATATACTCTTGTTTTTGTAACTAGAGAAAATATGAATAAAAATTTTCTCAAATTGCCCTCTCAATTTCCAGCATTATTCCTGGCAATGTAATATTTTCTATATAATTTATCATATTGACACATCCCATTGGGCACTTTTTAAATTGCATTATGAATAAGGCCCAATAATTCACGTTGCCCGTAACATATATAATAATATAGTCAATATTTGAATTTGTCAATGAATACCTTAGTATATTCGCTGTTTTCTCTTGAACAGCTACACAACTTCAAATTCCATACTAAGTAAGATGAGGTTTTGTTATAAAAGAAAAAAAATGAATTTCACTGTTCTTGATTCGCCGAGTCCAAAGAAAGCTGTTTGTCCATCGCTTTAATTTTATTTTCCTCAGGCGACTAAAAAAAGTCCATTTGAAAAATCCAAACGCAGTATTTCCCTTATATACCGGTAATTTAATGAGAGAATTGTTGAGAACCGCTGGTCCTCACCTTTGTGAGACCCGCTGGCTCCACTCTCTCCAGCGCTACCCCACGCGTTCATCGCTACCCCACGTGATATGACACAATTAGGCTGGGCCTTAAAATAATACAAGTAGACTCAAATAACAATGGAAATGAACTTATTCACTTTGGCCATGACCCAGTTTAAGCAATACACTCATTCTTATCAAGCGTCCCAACTAGACTCAAATAACAATGGAAATGAACTTATTCACTTTGGCCATGACCCAGTTTAAGCAATACACTCATTCTTATCAAGCGTCCCAACTCTGAGTTGTCACTCTGATGACCAACGCGTAACGGAATCCCAAACCACGCTTGTGAGTCATTTAAACACGACTCTGGGATGCCACGCTTAAATGCGGGACAAGCACGCCAAACTTAGAGTATATATTGAAAGCCCAAATCATGTATCGGCCTCTCTTACCTGAATTATGTCAGAAGAGCCTGGCTGGCATAATTAGCTGATAAAGTGTGTTTATCCGATTGTGTTAGCCAGTTAAGTTAAGTAAAGTTAAGTAAAGTATAGTTACGTAAAGTGAAGTAAACTGAAGTTACGTAAAGTGAAGTAAAGTGAAGTAAATTACAGTAATAGTAAACTGAAGTAAATTACAGTAAATTGAAGTAATAGTAAATTAAAGTAAAGTATAGTAAAGTAAACTGAAGTAAAGTAAAGTGAAGTAAATTACACCTGGTAAATTACATGAAGTAAGGTACAGTAAGTAACATTTGACCAGTAAAGAATATTTGACCAGAAAGTATTTGTAAAGTAAATAACGTTTGGTCAGAGTTGTAACAGTTCAATAAATAATAACTGGAACTAAAGTTAGTACAGTTCAGTTAGAGGAAGCGCAGTGACTAGCAGGAAATAAGTCAAAGGAATCAAACAAGACGGTAGCATATACTGTGTGTGTGTAACCCACAGTACAGTTCAGAGTCGGCACCTACCTCCTCGCAGTGCCAGTGACCGGAGACACTTACGCAGTCAAGCCGCCCAACCCCGCAGTACATTGTGACCCGAGCAGAGGGCTGCTGTGGTGTGTGTGTGTGTGGGACTTACTTATTTGACCAGATCGCCATTGAGAGCCTACTATGCAATAATATTGGGCAGTATTTTGTTATCCTGTTTATGTGTATAGTATATGTATTTTGTATGCTGATAGTTCTGTTTTTTTATAATTAAATGTTTATTTGTGGGCTGAACCACTCTTGTGTTATTAGTATAGTTAAAGTATTACTAGACTTGCAAGTGAGAGCTAGTGAGAGTTCATTGAATGATAGAGTGAGTGTGAAGTAGGATTAGTGTAGAATACTTCATCAGAAAATTAATCATACCCTAGACATAGCCATAATAGCAGTACTAATCTAACGTAGAGGAAAGGGACCTTTGTTTGTTAATACAAACATTAAACATTTCAAACCCAATACTTGTAACAATTGGGTCAGAACATAATTAATTACAACACATCATAGTTTTGTTACAATTTTTTAGTAACAAGAATCATGCCTATTGCCCATCAGTGGCTCTGCGATTGACAGTAGGTCCTACGAAAATTGATCAGACCAAAAGAAACTGGCATCGAAATCGAATATGGGCTGAAAAGTGAATTGGCCCATTGCTTTTTTTCTGCCACCCTTTTTTGTGTATTATTGGAGAAAAAAAAATTGAAAGAAAGAAAAAAACAAAGTAAATGATAAAAATTTGAAGGACTTTTTAGTGAAGACAGTAAAAATATTGAGTAGCACTAGTAGCAGTCAAAATAGTGAGAAGTGTTAACAAAAAATAACTTCTATATTAGACCAATGGAACTCAAAGATTTTTTCTCATTTTTTTCCTCATCACTATATCATCGCCCTCTTGTCAGGTGCTGGTTTAAAATGTGAATAGTAGCAGACAAACTGTACAAATACAAACAAATAACGTTAAAACACAAAGCCAGCCAAACCTGGTGTGCACCACACAACAAAGCCCCTTGAGTAAACGTATGACTTGTGGGGAAGCGCCGCTGTAAAGGCATCATAATTCCCCGCGAATTAAAAGACAACTTGAGTATCTAATAGGCAAAGTAATCCCATGGGGCACAGTCATCCCATGGGGCACAGCCATTCCATTAGGCTCAATGGGGCACAGTCATCGCATGTGACGCAGCCATCCCACGAGGCACAGTCATCCCACAAGGCACAGTCATCCCATGGGGCACAGTCATCCCATGGGGCACAGTCGTCCAATGGTGCTCAGTCATCCCACCAGGCACAGACAGACATCCCATGGGGCACAGACAGACATCCCATGGGGCACAGACAGACATCCCATGGGGCACAGACAGACATCCCATGGGGCATAGCCATCCCATCCTTGGCACACAGTCATCCCATGGGGCACAGTCATCCCATTTCACGGTAGCGGTACAATAAATAATAAAGCAAATTACTGTTCTCCCATCATTGCTCCACATATTTATTTATTTCTGTGACAAGCACTTCGACAGCGAGTATTTTAAATAAGCAAATGTTCGTGTTTTCAAGCTTGAATTGAAGCAACATTGAACAGCTCGTGACTTGCAGTTATCAAATAGGGTTCTACGTGATCAAAAAAAAAAAATTCCCTAGGAAAGTGTTGATGATCATCGCCACGTACAAAATTACTGGAATTGGTCGAAGTTTTATTACAGGAGGGGAAAATTACATTCTCAAACGTGTCGGCAAATTGCCTTAATCATTGCCTTAATCGGTACAACAGGAAAAAACATGCATATAAGTATTATAAGTATACGTTAAATTTACATATATAATGTAAATCCTACATATACCTAAAGATGGAAGAAAAGAAAAAAAAAATGGGCACAAGTCCGTAACGAAAACAAATATCATAAAAAAATGGAGGAAAAAGTTAGTGTAAGTACAATATTAAAAAACGAAACAGGAAAAAGACCTTGCCGATGTGTAAAATTATGAATTTTGTTCAAAATCGTATGGAGTCAACATGGTAAATCTTGATCTTAATTTGTTTTTCATATGCATTCTATCAGGTGCATTACTTGAATACAATATACCAGTAACTACAAAGTATAATTTTCCATAATGGTTAGCACTATTGAATAGTTTAGAAACGGGACAAAGGCTTGTTGTATGAGTGTTCTTTAAAACGGTCTCTGATGCGATGACCTCTTTTTCTTACGCATGATTTTCCGCACTTTGTACAAAGAAATGGTGTGAATCACGGTGTGACGTGTGTAAGTAAAACCATCTTTGATTCTCAATATTTCCAGAGGGAAAACGATCTTCTCAACTTCATTCACGCAGGGATAATTTTTACAGTGGTTTCGGTTGCACCTTTTGGTGCCGCCTATGAGTGCTTTCATAGCAGGGAGGTGGCTTCTAACAATCATGTAGGAAGCTAACAAATAAGTTGTTTTTTTTTATTTTTTTTATTTTCGTAAATATGATTGGTGACAGGGTCTGCCTTAAGGTTGTTTTTTTTCTTTTTAAAGATGTTTTAAAGTTTGTGGGAATAAAAAGAGTTGGTTATAATAAAAATAGACATCTCCCCACTGTCAGAATGAGTTACTTAAAACAAATCTTGTTTAGTCGTAAATTTAATTCCTGTGACAGCTGCTTCTAAAATTGGATCAGGATTATATTTACGTCGAAAAAAAAATATCCAACATTTCCACCGTTCTCTCCCCAAAATCTTATAAAAAGTTTTCCTGTGACTTTATTTGCTGTGATTTCTCACTGAAAAATCGGGTTAATTTCCCGATCATAAATATTTATGAAGCGCAGGAAATAGTTTCAATGTATGTGCTTGAAATATATGGACAGGACAATAAAAGTAGAAAGATTTGGCCAGGGGCCTTCCTCAGCATACATGAAGAAAGAGGAAACGACAAGAAAAGGAAAGCAGTTTTAAAAAAAAACTTAAGTGTTCGCCATTAATGTAATTACCGGAAGTTGGGTTTTCCAAAACCAAGATTACAGGAAGTTTAAACAATATACATATGTAGTCTATCATTTCTTTCAAAAATAAGATTTTAACGGACAAAAATATTTTAGATACATGTAAAATATGAGAAATAAGAAAAGAAATACAGGAACCCTTGAGGATCATTAGAACTAGAGTATTTGATTGCTCCAATAGTGTGATCTGGTGCCGAAAACGCTGAAATGAGTCGTAACCGTGGAAAGTTTGCCTTGTTTCATGATGAAATCATGACTTGGGATGGAAATTTCCCTGGAAAATTTATATATACCGAAAATAGATCGAGATCACGGATCCAGGTAGACCTATCTAGAGTGAAAATACATATAATTTCCGAGATCATGTACAAGGGCGTGCAAAGATGGGCGACAGGTGGAGGTGGATATATGCGCAAATATAAGGGCACAAAAATCAATGAACTTCAAAATTAAAAAAAAAAAAATCTAATACATATTGATGTAATAATTTGCAATTTTAAAACGTGGTGTGGTCAGTGTCTTTGAATGCATGGGCAAACTATTAAAACCTGTGGAGACTTCAGACTAGTCACAGTTTCCCCCCCCCCCCATGGGGTACCCGGGGGGAGGGGGGTGGGCGTGAAGGGCCGCACTTAGGGTTTTATTACAAAAAATGGATGTGTTTTGAGAGGACATACTTTTGGGAGTTCGCACCAGGAAGCATTTAGACATAGTACGCCATTGTCGTCCCACCCCTTCCCCCCTTTTTTTCTACCGTAAATTATCTATATACTTCTAACTTGATTTTAGAGTCCACTTTTATGACACGACTAAGAAATGAACAGTTTTTTTTTTGTTTTTTTTCTGCTCCTTGCACATTATCGAATTTGCGTCACACTTCTTTTTAAACACACTATTTTGCGTAACAACATAGTGCGACCAAAAACTAAATTTGACGAAAAATTTGATCGTGTGAACCCAGCATATCTATATAGTTTCACATCTTTAATGGGTTCATTTATTGACCCAAACGGCTGAGACTCTCCTGCAAACTTTCATTTTAAAATAGTTTGATACATGATGCCCCCCCCCCTTTTTTTTTTAAATTTGTGTTTTTTAATGATTATCATCTTGGCAGTTAACAAGTTGGGTTGTTCCTCTCACTGTTTCTTTAGGTAACCTTTTTTTTTTTTTTTTTT